>JASDQU010205630.1:0-10405 GCA_032191745.1 Picea mariana
GCTGGAAAAGGTTGACACTTTGAAGAATGCTGTAGATTCATTGACAAAGTTTGTGAGTACAGAAAAGTTCTCTTGGTGTAGAGTAACAATGGGCATTGCTGCTCTGGATTGTTGACTATATAATCCCCTGGACCCCTGGATGCAAAGAAAACAACAAGTGGGAGAATGTTGGGTATGTGTTATATTCTTTGCATGTGTGTGTGTGTGGGTGCGTCAGATACGACAACTGCGTCTGGGTGGTTTTTGCTATTTTTAGCGGATTTTGTTATTTTTAGCTGATTTGTAAATTAATCCCGGATTAAGGGATTAGGGTTTTGGTATCTACGGAATACCTAAAAACATTGTATATATTGTATGGCGAATGGTGAAATTCGATATAATGAAAAAAAAGAAAGGTTTTCCCGGTTGAGGGTTTCTGGTAAAGATCTCTGTGTATTCTGTGTATGAGCCATTGATTAATTTCTGTATTGCTTAAGAATATATATGCATTTCTTTACTTCACAGGTTTAAAACTTACAAACAAAGGGTCGAGTATGCCAAGATGATAAACGAGTTTTATGATGTGTTCGCTTTGTCATATGAAGATCTCAGAACATACGACACAAATGTCATTGAGCATAAGATCCCATTGAAGGAAGAAGTCAAACCATTCAAACATAAATTGAGACAAATAAACCCCATGCTGCTGCCTATTATGGAAAGGGAGGTAAATAAGCTGTTGGACGCCCAAATCATTGCCCCTTTGAGATATTCTGAATGAGTAGACAACCTGGTCCCTGTAAGAAAAAAGAATGGAGAAATCAGACCGTGTGTCGATTTCAGGAACCTTAACAGAATCTCTAAGAAGGACAATTATCCTTTTCTGAAGATGGAACACATATTGCAGAGGCTGAAATGTGCATCCAGGATGTCCATGATTGATGGATTTTCTAGCTATAATCAGATTTCTGTTCTTCCTAAAGATAGAGAAAAGATAGCCTTCACCACTCCTTGAGCTACATTCATGTATGCTTAGATTCCCTTTGGATTGATGAACACATGGGATACCTTTTAGTGAGCTATGGACATCGCCTTCATTGGACAAAAGGATTAATTTTTCGTCATATACTTGGATGAAATTACAGTTTTTTCCAGGTCTGATAATGAACATTGTCAGCATTTGAGAAAGGTCTTCTTAAAATGCAAAAAGTTTGGTCTCTCCCTAAATCTCAAAAATTCTCTATTCTCCATGCATGAGGGAAAATTGTTGGGACACATAGTATCACGTAAGGGGGTCAAAATTGATTCAAGAAGGGTAGAAGTTATCCGAACCTTGTCGCTTCCCAGATCCAAGAAGGAAGTTCAGTCTTTCTTGGGAAAAATTAATTTTCTGAGAAGGTTTGTTTCAAATTTTATTGAATTGGTAAAGTATATTACAACCTTCTCAACAAGGGGAATGAAGTGAAACAAATTGCAGAATCCAGAAATTCTTTCGACCAAATCAAGAAGGCATTGACTGAGACACCTGTGCTTATCAGTCCTGATTACTCCAAATATTTTCTCATTTTTTCCTTTGCTTCTTTTGATATAGTAGAAACTATTTTATTGCAGAAGAATGCTGAGGGTCTGGAGCAGACTATTTCCTTTTTCAACAGAGTATTGAGGGACACAGAGATAAAATATGACATCATGGAAAAACAAGCCTATGCTTTGGTGAAAGCCCTCGAGGCTTTCAAAATCTATGTCCTGCATTCAAAGGTCATTGCATACGTTCCTTAAGCTTATGTGAAGGATATTATCATTCAACCTGACATAGATGGAAGAAGAAGAAGCAAGTGGATTGCCCAAATCCTTGAATTTGATTTGGAAATAAATCCCACCAAACTAGTTAAAGGCCAAGGTTTATCAAAGCTATTGGCTGAATCTAATTGCAGAGCTTTGGGGGCTAACTTCATCAACACTTTCTCAGGTAATTAGAAAACTAAGTTATCTAATGAATGTTCTCAGGACACCCCCCCATTGGCAGAATGCATCTGGTACAAAGATATTATATTTTTTATGCAAGAGTTGCGACCTCCAGATGGTATGGAAAAAAACAAGGCAAGAGCTTTAAAACTTAAAGAAATTAAATACTGCCTTATTGATCGAGTCTTATCCTGGAAAGACCCTCTAGGAGTGATTTTGATATGTTTAGACCCACAAGAAATCCAAAATATTATGTTTGAATTTCATGATAGTCTATGTGGGGGACATCATTTCTGAAGGACTACAGCCTATAAAATTCTCAGGGTTGGGTATTTCTATCATACTCTATTCACCGATGTTTGTGCAAGGATCAGGGCTTGTGTTAAGTGTTAGAAATTCACTGGGAAACAAAAACTCAAGTTTTTTCTATTGAAGTTTGTGGTAGCCTCAGGACCCTTTCAACAATGGGGCCTGGATTTTACTGGGGAAATTCATCCTGCTTCGAGTGGTCAACACAGGTGGATCTTGAATGCCACTGATTACTTTTCCAAGTGGATAGAAGCTATCCCCACAAGGAGTGATTCTCACAAGGTAATAATTGGTTTTCTTGAAGACATTATGGCAAGATTTGGTTGTCCGAACAAAATCATGAATGATAATGCTACATCTTTCAAGCCTAAACCATTGATACATTTTTGTGAACAGTTTGGAATTTCACTGATTCACTCTACTCCTTAATATCCCCAAGGGAAAGGAATGACAAATTCCTCAAATAAGAGACTTATAAAGATAATCAAAATAATGCTATAGGACAACAAGAAAACATGAGATTCAAAGCTCAAATTTTCTCTATGGTCTGAAAGAGTGACAACAAAGAGATCTCTTGGTCTCTCTCCTTTTCATCTTGTGTAAAGAGAGGAGGCCATATTTCCTTCTCAGCTCACCTTGCCAGTGGAAAAATTCTTCCAATACTACTAAGGGGAGCCTGATGATATGATCAGAAGAATGCAATAGCTGGTGGAAGTGCAACATAGTAGAGAGAAGATACTGGACAAAGCACATGAACATCAACAAAAGATCAAGCAAGATTTTGACAAGAAGGTAAGAAAAGAGGATTTCTAGCTGGGAGATCTGGCACTCAAATGGGATGCACCCAAACAGGAAAGGGGTAAGCATGGTAAATTTGAATCCCTGTGGATTGGACCCTTCAAGATCTCTGAGAAATTTCCAAATAACACTTACAAGTTCCAGAATTTGGAGGGTGATGAAGTTTTTAGTGGCCCTATTAATGGACATTTTCTGAAAAAGTTTTTTGTTTGAGCCATGAGTGGTTCCTTCATGCCATTGTAAATATCATTTTCCTTTGTTTTAAGTAGATGACTCCACAACCCAACTAAGGCACTGAATCTTCTGAAATTCTTAGAGCCTCATAGGGAGGACTCTATTCCCCATGGAGCCTAATGTTAGCACATATTATTGCTAAAGGGGTGTTTTTCCCTTAGAAAGTGGCACCTTGGTCAAAATGCATGAAAAGGGGGATACAAAACCCACTTTTCCCTTTATATCCTAAGTTTAGCACTCGGGCACGTTGTGCTAAGAGGCACATAGATCTGGGTGGCCGCGATCTGCGTGCTCAGATCTACGACACAAAGTCCATATGGGACCCCCCCGACCTTTTGCCTTTAACGTGGAGGGGGGGGGTCCGAGTAGGAAATTTTTTGGTGCAGGCCCTGCACTATTGTGTCAACTCCTAGTTAACTTGGACCCCCCCCCATGCTAAACCACTTACCACCTACCCCCCCATCCGAGTAGACCACTTTACCACCTCCGCTTACCGCCTGGTCTCTTGACAACACCTGTCTTCCACCTACCTATCCCTTCTCTACTGTCATGCCATCGCCTTTCATCTCTTGACACCTGTCCCCCACTCACTCATCTCTTTGCCTATCACATCTTCCTTTTTTCTATGACGCTTATCATATCCTTCCATGTGTCTCCCTCTCGATGTCACCCCTGTTAATGTAGTCATGTTTCCCTCTACCACTGCAGCCTCCCCTCTTCCTCCGACAACACCTGTCTTCCACCTACCTATCCCTTCTCTACTGTCATGCCATCGCCTTTCATCTCTTGACACCTGTCCCCCACTCACTCATCTCTTTGCCTATCACATCTTCCTTTTTTCTATGACGCTTATCATATCCTTCCATGTGTCTCCCTCTCGATGTCACCCCTGTTAATGTAGTCATGTTTCCCTCTACCACTGCAGCCTCCCCTCTTCCTCCATGCCATCTTCCTGTGCCACATCACCTCCATCCCATTACGCCTCAGCTCTCGCATGCTGACACCCATGTTTTCCTAGTCACCACTTCTCCAACTGTAGCTTTCCACCTGGCCGCCGATTGTCCATTATAGACTGCAAGTCTCCGTCAACCACCTCACCAGTCCCGCATCATGAGCCTCCACATCCACCTACCATATTTTGGGTCAGCACCCAACAAAGCTCAGGTGGCAGATATTCACAGGGTGCAGTCAACGTGTTTTTCACGTGCCAGGTTGTCTCTGCCCACTCCGATTCTGATGAAGCAATTAATGAAAACAAGGAAGGTGGTTGAGACATCATCTCCTTCCATAAATAGAAGGCCAGAAGGGGACCAATCGTGTAAGCAGGATGCCAGTCCAGTCTGACCAAAGATCACGTCTAATAGAAGATTGCATGGGCAGTCTGACTAACGTCTGCATGCACAACCTAACATAGAAGCTCACTAATGCAAAGCCTTGAACACATGACATGATTGCGCCTCGGGAAATCAGAGCCAGTTCTGAGTATATGTAGTAATTTAATCCATTTTGTTATGGTCGATGGTTGAGTAGTGCTCTCGTATTGTAAACTTTTTATGAAGAACTCAGGTTCTCTGGTTATGTATTTTGATCCGAGACTTCTTGTTTAATGAAAGTCAACTTCTTTTTCATCCTATTTTCCTCTGATACTGAAGTGTCCATGATTGAAGGATTCACATGAATTGTTTTGATTGTAATGTAATGTATGTTTGATTGCAGTGCTGCCATTAACGTTCTTCAATTTCCTAAAGTTTTGAATCCAAGAGGATATTGTATTTGAACCTTTTCCTCCTTAGGCCGCTGGAAGACCTGATGTCCATAGCAGACCTTTAAATTTTCTCCTCAATTTATTCCTCCTACTCACCCTTAATACAACTTACTGACAAAATTTTTATCGAGACCTCACCTACATGTGCACACTGGTCCAGTTTTCTGAGTTAAAATGATATTATCCCGAGTCTGCGCCCATTTGACCACTTCAAACTTATTCATTGAGACATAGAAACTGATGGGTACTGGATTACCTCCAATGCAATATGGAGGTGAATTCTAGTGCTAACATAACTAGTTAGTTAACTCCCATTGAACTAGTGTTACTCTTGTTAGCATAAGATTGGTTGATGCATCAACTTTGCATAAGTCCTTCATTATTCATTTTGGAAAATGAATATAATTGTTATGGGATATTTTATTTATTTTGGGGAAAATTGAAATTATATTGGGTTATGCCCAATCTCCAAGTTCAAGCATTAATCAACATCTCAAGACAACACTAGCCAAAGACACAGGCCAATGCCAACATATCGATCAAGTTATAGCCAAAGCACCAAGAGAGAGACCAACATTCAAATTTAAGGTGCCAAGTGTGAAGAACAAGCATTGCTAACACTCTCACAAGGTTCCAAGAATCAAAATCACCCACGTATTTGCGCTACCCAATTGCATGCAGACACACAGGCGGGTGCTACCTAAAGTCACTATCGAAATTTTGGCAGAGACCAAATTGTGCAGAATTATTTTGCAAGAACGCTTTTGCCAGTTTTGAGTGACTAACTTAAAACTAGGATTGTGAACAATTGAGAAGGTATTTTTGAAAACTGGAGGAGGTTTTTGTTTGTAACATTCCATATAACAAAAACCTCTCTCCATTTTTCAAAATGTGTTATGGTTTGATATATATTAGACATATAAGTGGCACTACCAACTGTTTTACAGTGGCGCTACCCAATTTCTGGTAGCGGTCACGGTTTTGATATTTTCCTTGTTGGGAGGTTGCCACATGTCAAGGAGGATTCAAATGGATTCTCAAGGATCAGTTAGATTTCAAGGGAAACCTGCACCTAATATTTATCTCCATCAAAGGCCTCATGCAATGAGGTGGAAACAATTTATTAATGACTTCCAACAAATTCCTGAAAATTAGCAGTTTGTTGGATTTTTGTCTCTTTGATTGTTGCCACCTATCTCCAAGGCTTAGAATCCAATGGAGGAGATGGGATTCGACCTACTAAGTTTATTTGGATGCTATTTTGTATTCAAGGAATGAGAGATATCTTAGAGAAGGGGGGATTCATGATCCAAGAGAGAAGAGAGCTAGAGGAACAATTTATTTGCTCAATTGTAAGCCCGAGGGCCTGTTGTAATTAACATTTCTGCCATTAGAGATTCATGAGAGTTGATTATCAAACTTTGTGTTTTTTGTTATAATTTTATCTTTTCATATTTATTGATTAATATTTACATATTTTGAATATCAAAGGCTGCCTTTGGTTAATGAATTCATGAGCTGCAAAGGATTTGTGGTAATTGCATGTTAATAACATATTATTGTTCAAGCACCCTTTAATCTATATTACATAAAGGATATCTATTATGTGGATATTCTTCTCTTTGTTTACCTTATATTCTTATATCCATATTTGCATAATCCTTTTTTCTGGTAGGCATCTTGATTGCCTTTGATCTGTAGGATGTTATGACTCCTTGCCCAATGGAATGTATTTGCAGCAGTCTGATGCCCTCCTTTTTACTCTTCTCTTGTTGATACACCTATTAAAACTATTTTAATCCATTTAAATTTCTATGTTACCAAGCTTAATCTCATTTGTAGTCAGGGAGTGACTCTTGGAGTGATAACAACTCCCACTGAACTAGTGTGCCGAAAATAGAAATTTCTCCAACATGTATCTTGTGTTGAACTATTCGAGGATCAATGCCAGGAATTTACTTGTAAGACCATGAGAACACATTTAATAAATCCTTAAAGAGTGTCGTATATTTAGAGATCTCTTCATGTGATCATTCTACTACGATAAATAAGTTTTCGACAATTTCATGATTCTTAGAAATGTTGAATGGGATCATTTTCGATATGTTAGCCATGTTTCCTTCAGTGTAGACCCCATGCCTAGCCAAAGGATTGACTATCCCATCACCACTTCCAACGATGATTGATGTGAAATTTCCACTCTCTATCTAACATAGTTCAAGGAGGAAATATGATCTATGATGCAGATCCTCCCCTGGCCTTTCAGCTCCGACCATTTCCTCGATGATCGCTTCATCCGAAGGAAAGACGATATCCAAACATTCTTGTGAGATTGAAAAGTCTTGATCCAAAATAGGCTCAGGAACGAGATCATCCTCCTCGGTGAACACAAGAGTTTGATCGAGGTATTCCATGGCTTGTTGAATGGATTGATAAGCTACTTCAACAACAGACAAAGGTTCAACCATCCTGACATGAACTCGTCCTTAAACCATACGACGTTCTAAACAAAGCAACCCTATTAATGGGAGTGGCACAAACATACAAAATCAGTGTGGGAGATTCAAAATATCCCATGAGAAAAGGGTATAGATCACAAATGACGCTCTGAGTGGCTGCTTGAGATTTTTCAATCCAAGGGACAATAGACCTAGGATTAGCCGCCACGTCAGAAAGGTTGGACACCACTTGATCGATGGTCATGATTATTATCTCACAGGGAAAACATATAATCTGAACAACTGTCGAGACGACAACCATTATGGAGTAATTCCAACTTCTTCCTAACAAGAGATTATAATTGAGTGACACATCGAATACTTCAACCTCAACACAAAAATACTTTCCCCCTAGCGTAATCGGACATGAAGGAATCCTACCATGTGGTCAAAACGAACGCCCATCAAAGGAATCCAAGATTGTAAGAGAAGGGGTAACCTCGGGAGAACTGATAGATTTCCAACATGACAAAGACATTACACACGTGGAATCTCCTTCATCAATGACAATTCTCTTAAATTAGAGTTTGCTGCAAACAACCCCAATCTAAAAATATATGCGATACAAAAGGTGTGGCCTCACCTCAGTAGCCTCAAACTTCATTATGAGTTGACTGAAAGAATAAAAAACTCCCATAGCAGACAACAACATAGTACGTTGCGAGGGGAAACTTTGGAGCACCTCCAAATCAGAAATCACACAAGGCATTTGAGCCAGATCCTCAATGATTGAGTAATTGCAAGCGACTCTTGCATTGGGGTTATGTGCTATCCTTTTATAAATTCCCTTAGGTATGCATGGCACTGTCTCTTTATCATGATTTTCTATGTGGAGAGGGGCCTATTCTTCTAAAGTTTTCTTACCCTATTCATTCGACTTTGGGTTATCATAATTCCGATTTCTTTTTGACAAGTCTACATATTTTAGTTTCGAGGAGTTAAGCATGTTTACTACTCCTTTATATATGTCAGAGGGGGGAGCACTTGAAGTGACCCCTTGTGGGTTGAATTTGGAAGAACCAGCTTGCAAGATTTTCCCTTGTGGGAAAGGGTTTTCAACACAACGTGATGTTTATGTTGATTCAATTTAATTAGATGTCGTGCTTCTTCAATTTTTGGGCATTGATGAGTAAGGTGATCATCATTACAAAGCTTGTAGGGAAACTTCACCTTCCTTTTCTCATCCTTGGCCCACTCAACATTCTTATCTAACTTTTTATTGTTTCCCCTACCACCTTTCTTACCCTTGTCCTTTTTCTTTTTTCTAGGTTGCTGAGGAGCCTTTGAAGTCTTCATATGCATTGAATGTACATCAAAATATTGGGTGATGGGGGAGGTCAAGCTAGAGGCTGGACCGAATGCAAGTTGCTGAATAGAAATTTTCTACATATGGTTCGTAACCAGGTCTACAACTTTCGTTTGGGTAGAACCCACTATACCATCGGCATGTCATTTGGACTTTGGTTTTTCCAAGTCGAGGGTAGATTGTGACACATTTGGCATAATATCATAGAGTATGCCTGACTAAGAATATATGAGTTCTAACTGTTGCACATGAAATATTGGTTGTTCCTTTGAAAACACTCCCAAAGTTGAAACGTCCTTCGAAATATAAGGGAGTAGAGATTACAAGAACCATTCAAGGAGGAACTCAGGTGGAGCCATAACCTTAATTAATCTCTTCCTTCTTTTCCATTTCTGAATATGATAGAAAATGTGCATGGTGTTATCTTGCTCAAAATTAGCCAGCAATTGTGTTTCAACATCATACTGGACAAGGAATTGGAAATGGATTAATAAAACCATGGCCAGGTCCCCAAAAGTTGAGTAATTTCCCCTCCCAAGTTCAATATACCATTTAGCAACACCTCTAGTAAGAGTACACTGGAACAAATGTAATCTAATCAAATCATCATTGAGCTAGTTTGATGAACACCACAAGTGGAAAGTCATAACGTGGTCGTGCAGGCCCTCGCCACTTTTCCCTTCGAATTTTGGAATGTTGGAAGCTAGTTTAGTCAATACCATAGACCAACTTGGGTCGTGATGAATGGGATCATTCATCAACTTGGATAATTCTGAAAAATTAAAAGTTGCTAGAAATGGTAACCTAGGATGCGTCATTGACTGATGAACAACCTGAAAAGAAGGTCCTGGGTTGTAACTGGCACTAGGATGCCAGAAAGAGTTTTCTATTGAATCAGAGCTTGGGATGAAACCTTGCTGGACCTAGTTAAAAAAAGGAACACCTCCACCCATATGATTCCCAAAATGAAAACCTTGGTTTCCCCCATCAGATCCCCCATGTAGAGGAACAAATCCAGGCATGGGGGTCGACTGACCGAGAAAGGAATTCCCCCCTTACGACATCCCTTGAGAGGGATTCCACTGGCCTTGAAGAGGGGTACTCCCCAATGATGTCCCTGGTGAAGACAAAGGTACTTGCTAAGGGGTGGACTGACCTTGGAAGGGGTTTCCCCATGCCAACATTGTGGATGGAGTGAAAGGGTTGTTCCTGGACCCACCATAAAGTGTGAACATGGTTGACATAGATGAAATACTACCGGGTTGAGGTCCACTACCCATGGAAGTTCCCTAGCCCCATACGAGGTTGGGGCCATAAGATTGGATAGGGCCATTACGGACGAATGGGGCTGACAGAGGAATGTGTCCTCTGCCACAAAACATGGCTTCGTAAGGAGCTGGAGTGCTCCCTCTACCAACATTTGAAAACTGAGACGCTGGTTGATAACTATACAGTGCATTAAGCATGCCCATCATTTTCATTTCATAAGAGAAATCATTCATTATGGATGAAATTGGTGCTACTGCACTTGAGACTCGAGTGGGACCGATA
>JASDQU010205631.1:3815-28752 GCA_032191745.1 Picea mariana
AGCAGGGATAAGTAGATGAGACTATCTCAGGGTATCATAAACTCAGAGGTGAGTTTGGATCAGCAGATGCAACTGACAGAGGAGGAATATCAGAGAAATCTTCTGATGATTGGGGGAATCGAAATATTCCTACCATTTTCCCAGGGGAAGGCAGAAATATGTGTTGCAGATGAGGAAACAACAACAGAAGAAGAACAGCTCGTTGTGACTGTTAAAAAAGAAGAATTGGAGCAGATATTGGAGACTTCCCAAATAGAAGAGGGAGATGATGACCATTCCGAGGAATGGCTCAATATTTTTAGTCAGGAAGCTGAAAGGACTACAACATGGGAGTTTGCAGAAAAAGAAGAAGAAGCAGACAGCATTGGTTTGGCTGATCTGTATGAACAAATTGAATCCCTGGAGAGAAGGGTGATAGTGCAAGGTATGCACATCCAACGGGTGAAGTTGGAAGCATATGAATAAGGCATGGGAGATCACAGTGATCTACCCAATTGCAGAAAATTTTTGTAAGTGGAGAGACTGCATGAACAGGGCCAGCCATTGGAGCAGCTGAATGAAGTGATCGACATGATCAGGGAGCTGATGATCCGGTAAGCAGAAGATGTCAGAAAGGAGAGGTTGAGCATGAGGAAAGAAGCAGAAGAAGAAACAACAGCAGGGAGATGGAGCAGATAAACAACTCCAGAAGGATCCAGGAGGATTTCAACAGCTGAGATGGGAAGCTCATGAGAAGGAGCTCATGAATTTTGCACCTGAGGAGTATGATGCAGGAGCATCTCTCCACAACATCCATCCACGTCAGTGTGTGCATTTAATTGTTGAAGAGAGGTGCAGCCCTCGTTTTTTATTCGAATGAATGTAATTAATTGAATGTAATTAAATGTTTAAGTTATTGAGTTGGGAAGTCGTGCTTTGCATAGGTGTAGAAGTTGATAGGATTTAATACTTGTAAGGTTGAGATCTAGATCCGATCTGCGGACTAGACAGCCATTGAATGTAATTGAATAGAGTAGTTGAGGTTTGGAGGAAAGAGCTCGAAGAGCCCCCTCAGGTAAAAGATCGAGAGAGATCTCATTTTGAGAAGAGAGTGCAAGAATAGTAGAGCGTGAGATAGGGAAGGGGCCGAGACCTTGTTATAGGCCGTGCTCAGCAACACTTTGTACAAAACAGGCATTTTCCATTTTAATATAAAAAAAAACCAACAGTTTTTCTTGCATATTATTGTGTTAAGTGTGGATGCTTTCATTGTGTTCATTTTATGTTGTAGATGTATGTTAGGAAATTGCAGGAGTTTTTTATTTTTAGGTTTGAGAAGGTCTTTGAGGCTTCACACCAGGAGGGTGTGATAGAACGTTGTGGGTTCTGATAGCCGTGCACAGAGGATGCATTCCTGAATCTGCGGATTCTGACAAAGATGTGTTGCGAGCACAAGAACTGAATTCAATAACTCGAAGAAGGCCATGAAGTTGTTGAATACCTCAGAAGGTGAGGTTGTAATTGAGAACACAGTCGCAGACGGAACTTATGTTGTGAGTTCTGCAAAACTCTGCCACTATGGCATTGAGCAAGTGCAAGGAGTGCACGAAAGAAGAACTCAATCGTGAGTTCGTAAGAAGCAAGAACCATCTGAAGGATTCTTGATACTCTGTCGGGTGGGCATGGAGTAAGTGTCAGAGTACACAAAGGGATTCTGTTGAGTTCAGAAGAGGGAGGAATCTCTGAGGAGTTCTGTAAGAGGCTCTGCCAAGTGGGCATTGATCATATTCGTAGGGTTATTGAATACCTAGAGCAGATTCAGCAAAAGATTTCTTGAGCGAGGCAGTGCTAAGAGGGCGTCAGATACTCCATCTGAGGGATAAAGGAAAAAGGACAAGTTTTCCTTGGTGGTCGTTTTCTGCAAACGAAATCTCAGGTGAAATAAGCTTTGTTCTCATTTCCTCAGAAGTGCAGATAGGCACAGGAGCCGTGCAAAGTCTGTGCAGGTCAAGTTTAATTTTAGGGTTTGTAACCTGAAGGATAAATGAGAGACAGTTTTTGCAAGGAGTGTGCAAAGTCGAATAATTCCATACTTAAAGTCATATGAAGGTTTGTTGCAAGGAGTGTGTGTAGGAGTCTTCTTAAAGACTCGAAGTAGCGGAAAAACCCATAAAGGTTAGAGTCTTCGTAGTCGTCGAAGAGAAGCAAGGAGATTGGCACCTTGGAGCCTTGAGAAGGCACAGTGACGTTGAGTTGTCGGTGGGTAAATCCCGCAGAGAAACACTTTGATAAATTCGTAGAAGTTCCCAAGAGGAAGAGAAACGGATGGTCGGAATTCTCCTTGGAGAATTCGTGAAGTCCCGCGATCCGTCAGATCTCTCAGACAAATAAGGAGGTTACAATGAGAATTCTGCAAGCGAAAGCTCATGAGAGAGAGGGTTGTAGATCCGAACCAACGGGAGTCGTTGGATTCACCCTAGAAAGTTCATTTCGGGAATTCGTAGGTGGAAGAGCCGAAACTTCAGCGTGTGGACTTGCGAAATTGCGAAGTCCGAAACCCTGACGAAAGGTGGAAGGTCACGTAGTGGGGAAAATACTTTGGATACGTGGTGAAGTCTGAGTAGATCGGAAATTCGGGGTTCGCACTAAAGAAAGGTTTGGGGGTCGATAGTCTAGGACTTCCAATACCCGGAAGTCCGAAGTTATATGGGCGTGTAGTCTGAAAGGAGGCGACAGGTGGCAACAAGCCCACGTCAGTGAAAGGATTGGCGGAATTGATGTGTGGAAAAGTCTCGTTGTGGGGTCTAGCTGACGTCATTTTGGGAAATCGGGGATCGAAACTTTGGGCATTCCGAGGACAAAGCATCGAAGTATCTCGGTGTTTTAATACCCGAAATAGCGAAAGGAGGAGAGAAGGTCAGGACAAGCGCCATATCGGCATTTCGCGTATCGGCACTTCGGGGGGTCTAGAGAACAAGAGGTCGAGTGCTTGGGTTGCGAAACCCCGAAATACGGTCTTGGTCATGTGAAGGATGGTCACTTGGGCCAGAGCATAGCCAGGCGGGGCTAAGGCATTGTCGATTCGGCATTTCATGGATCGGTGAATCAGGAGTCGAGAGGACAAGAGATCGGGCTCTCGCGTCAATAAATCCCGAAGGACATATGGTTGTGATCATATGAGAATTGGTCATGTGGGCCAAGAGATAGCCCAAGGGATAAATGTTGAAGGTGCATCATGGGTAATCGGCAATCGGTTGATCGCGAGAACAGAGGTTCTCGAAAACAGGAACTAGGAAAACTCGAAGTCCAAAATTTCATTTCTTGTTGCAGGAAAGAGGGAGCGGTCGTTTATGCGAGGCCGCCGAGGACAACGAAATGACCTGTGGATCTGATTTTGACGTTGATTTCTAGCAGGGATTCAGAAGCGCTGCTTCAGCTCACTTGGTAATTGATCAATCCTGTGAGCGGATGTAGAGGAGTACTTGATGTGTTCCTACGCCACACACTTGAGAGAGTGAGTGAGGTGAGTGTGTACAAATGAACTAGATAATCTCTTATTTATAGTGGTTCTTGTGACTTGTTTGGGCCGACTTGTCCTTTTAGAAGCTAATACTTTAATATTAATTCTTTTAGTGGGCTGACTTGTTTTCTAGGGTTTTTACACATCTGTTTAGGATTTCTCTTTCTTATGGCTAACCAAAGGTTACACATGGTGGTTAATACCTCCTGCAGCTACCATAATATCAACACTCCCTCCTAGCTAGGGAGGTATTAATTGTAATGGTCTCAAACACATCCATCTATTTCACATGGTATGGACAAGGCTTACATAGTCTAGCATACCATGGTCCATCCTACAGGTAGCATCATCATAGACACACATGATATATCATAATCAAGTCACGAGCATCATCATCACTATCCATCTAGTTGGAAATCACCTCCAACACTACTAGTTGGCACAACAGCCTAGGAAACACCTTCAACACTACTGGTAATCTCCATGAAAATATAGTAGTAGTACAAATTCCATTCAATGTACACAACTACTATCCAGTGGTACACAACCACTCCTAGTAGTGCACAACTACTAACTAGTGACATACAATCACTACCAGTGGAACACATCCACCACAGTAGTACATAGCTACTATCCAGAGACACATAGTCTCCACTACAATCAACTAATATCTACACAAGTTATCACCATGCAGTACAACAGCCTCCTGGGATCAAATCATATCATCGTTTACATCATTTTTCGAGGCCATACTCCATCTAATTAATCGGGCATGATGTTGAATAATTCATGTGCTAGACACAACGCACTCAACAGAGTGTCTCACATAAGTCACTCACTAAACAGAGTGATACAAGGACCATTCTTCTAATATGGACATACATCCTAGAAGAATGATTGTCCCAACATATGTTGAATGTCCTCAATGGTTACAAGAACCATCCTCTCCACTATATTATCTCTAATCCGTACTGGCATGATGTGAATGCATCATATCTAAGTTGTACTGGAATGATGTGGAGTACCATCTGCATCATCTCTAAGTCGTACTAGCATGATGTGAATGCATCATATATAAGTTGTACTCACATGATGTAGATCAATGCTTCTGCATCATCTCTAAGTTGTATGATCGTCTCTATGTTGTACTAGCATGATGCTTTGCGTCATATCTAAGTTGTACTAGCATGATGTAAGTTACATGCATAATCTCTAAGTTGTATGATCATCTCTAAGTTGTACTAGCATGATGTTATGCATCATATCTAAGTTGTACTAGCATGATCATATCTAGCATGATGTGACTTAGGCATAAGCATCGTCTTTAAGTTGTACTAGCATGACGCCAATGCATCATATCTAAGTTGTACTAGAACGATGTGTCTCGGGACATCTGTATCATATCTAAGTTGTACTAGCATGATGTTGAAGCATCATATCTAAGTTGTACTAGCATGATGCACATCAGCAATCTGTCATCCTAGAACATTCTCCGCAGGGAGAATGTATGTCCATCAACACTCCCTCCCAACCGAAGAAGTCATCTTCTCCCTCTTAACCAAGGGAGAAATCTCCACGAGTCCCATCGTGTCCCTCAAGTTTGAAAATTTTATCTTGGACAGAGGCTTTGTCAAAATATCAGTTGTTTTCTCATTAGTGGAGATCTACTGGAGAATCACTTCTCCCTTCTGTACTTTATCACGTATAAAGTAGTACTTGATCTCAATGTGCTTCAACCTGTCATGGAACACGGGGTTCTCTGAAAGCTTCACACAACTTTGATTATCACAATATATCACAGTCAAATCTAACACCTAATCAAATAGTCCAGAAACCAGCTTACAGAGCCATATTGCTTCTGTACAAACATCACAAGCTGCAATATATTATGTTTTTGCAGTGTTGAGTGCAATAGACTTATGTTTCCTACTAGCCCATGATATCATACCGGATCCCAAACTGAAACATACACCAGAAGTACTCTTTCTGTCATCTGCACTCCCTGCCCAATCTGAATTGGTAAATCCATGTAGTTGTGCATCACTGTTTGAGGAATATCTCAAACCATAGTTTAGCGTCCCACAAAGATATCTCAAAAATGTGCTTTGCAGCTATCCAATGCTCATGTCTAGGTTCCACCTGGAACTAACTTAACATGTTCACAACAAAGTGAATGTTTGGTCGGTTATTCACCAAATACATCAATGAGTCAATCAATCGTTTGTACAGAGATGAGTCTACTGGATCAGAATCAGAGTCTCTAAACTTCCTCATATATGTCATCATGGGAGTTGTCATGGATTTTTAATCCATCATCCCAAACTTCTAAAGGATCTTTACAACATACTTCCCTTGCCCCAGGAAGATTTTACCACGTTTTTGACATATTTCTAACCCAAATAATAATGCATGAGACCAAGATCCTTCATATCGAATTCAGAGGTTGACTCCCTCTTACACTGAATAATGAGAGCCTTTGCACCTTTCATAAACAAATCATCTACATATAGTAGTCAGATCACAGGTGCATCATTCGCAACCTTGTAATAAGGATATGGATCAACATAGTTCTTGGAAAATCCAAGCCTTGACAAGTAATGGTCAATTTGTGCATACCAATCTCTTGGATCTTTCTTGACTCTGTTTTCGTCCTTATACACACTTGCAAACGTGGACTAAGTATCAATCCACTTAGTGTGTCCTCGGAGGCACAATGTCTAAGTTAAAGCCCACTGTCACCTCGAATTGAACTCCTTCCATCTAGGCTTACTCCTAGGGAAGCCAAGGGGGGTAGACCCTAGTTACTATGTGAGTTATTAGGTGAAATCTAGGAGTTAATTTTAATTTGTTAAAGGTTGGGGGAAACTAGCCTGAATGAGAGACAAGCAATGCAAATGCAAAATTTCAATACAAAAACAAACATTTCCCTAAGACAACTAAGACTAGTGCCTAAGGTTGAGCAATGGGGTCAACTAAGTTACAATAAGAGATCTTAAAAAAGCAAAGAATAACGTTACAAATTAGATTAGATACACAAAAATTATGATTGCAACAAATAAAGAATAGTTAGATGATTAAACAATATACAAAAGTACAACTACTTACAAATGAAATGAGATAAGCACTAGTTAGATCTATTATACCAATGAACTAACCACTTGATAGATTTTGCAGAAAAGCAAAGGAGAGAGCTCAAAGATATGTTCACCACAATTATACCATGTGCAAACCAAGCTTGAAGTGCCCCAATGAAAGGTGTGCAACTTCAAGAAGGAAACTAGAAAAACAAGTGTTCAACTTAAGAGGAACGAAGAGATGAAAGTAAAGCCACCAATGGGCATTGTTGACCGCCTATTCAACTAGGGGGTAAACTTCATGTACCATGAAGATATGCATCAACAGATGCAAATATGACGAAGACTATTTGGTTCTACTGGGCATTTTATGCCTCCAACGCATATTTTTGTAATCAGAATTTTTGCACTCTTGCGTGGGTTGATAATGTAACAGGTCTGCATGGGTCATAGTTAGGTCAGTTACCTTGGGATTTATTCATTAGGAGAGTTCCTTTCACCAAGGGTTTTTTATCCTCGGGTTATTTATTTGGCTTTTCATCCTTATTAATTTCCCTTGAGTTTTTCCCTCCCACCATGCAATAATTCCTCCAAAGTGGTGAAAGGCGTTCTAATGGAATTATCTTCTAGTAGATAGTGTTTAGGAATGATGTAAATGACTATGTATGACATCTTATAAAGTTTCGCGGAATTTCGTCAAGTCTAGATAGTTTTTTTTTAATCAATTAAAATTGCCTAAGGTTGGATAATTTAATTAATTATTTTTGAGCAAATATTGTAAAAACTAGGTCCTTGGGATTTTGATAGGGGTATTTGTGCTCAAAATAAATGGAATGATACCTCTTACACCTTTGGACCAAGTTTCAGCTCAGTCGGACAACTTTTGCTAGGTGTTTTTCCACCAGGAGTCTCAGTCAGTCAAAACAACAATTTTAATTGCTAAGTCATGACATAGGAAAAATGTCATTTTTGTAATTTTTTAGCAAATGGATGAAAGTAAAGGTGGAAAATGATGCGGAAGATTTTTCCTAACCTTTTCCAACCCTCACATCACCCCCTCACCTAGCCATTAAGAAAAAAATGTCACTTTCCCTAGAGAGGTGTGCCCACTTTCTATAAAGTCTCCAAAAAATAAAAAAATAAATAAAACAATTAGTGGGAGACTTATTTTATCCCTTGGTGTACCTCCCTAGACCCTACAACTCATCATTTGACTTGTCAAATACTTACCAACTCACTCCAACTCATTGTCACTTCATCCATCCATGTCAAAACCCTAACTTACCAAAACCCTAAAAGTGACTTTTCTTTGATGTGTGACACTTGTAACTCATCCAAGAGGGGTAGCTTTGCCTTCCCAAGTATAAATAGAACCCCTCTCTCACTCATTTACTTACCATATCTTGAGCTATTGTTATGCTACTGGATTTTCATCTCATCTCTCTCTCTTTCTCGTCCATCTTGTTTCCACTCCACTTTGCTCTTGAGAGTGTTGGAGCAACTTGTTGCTGCAAAACTCTCATTTTGGATTAATAGAAAGGCTTTGGAGGATTTGAAGCAACAAAGAGTAGTCTTGTTACTTCATGCACATGAGGTGGTGTTGTATCTTATGCATTTTGTGTAGTATTGAGTAGATTTCTTGAGTAAAGTAGTATACTTGGGTAGGTTAAGCAAACAATATTGTTGTTGACCTAAATATTTTGGGTGTCTAGTGATGTAAAGTGGTTTATATTGTTGGATTATTCAACTCGTTATCTATTCTTTTACTTCACATTGTGTTTCAAGATTGCAGGTTTACCTCTAGGGTTTTGTTGGAATAGCCTCAAGGAAGAGTCTACTCTCAAAGCCTACCCAAACTCCATTGTTTTTCAGATCTGATTTTCTGTTCATTCATTCTATATTTCAGTTTGCTAACAATCATAGATAGGTCACTTTAAAACAATTTTTATTTGGACATTTGTATGTGAAAAAAGTATTCTTAAAAACGGAATTTTTTCTTGACTTTTGTGTATTGTGCATCATTTCCAGCAAGCAATAGCTTGCTGGTTTTTGCAGATGCTTACCAAGTCTAAGGGTTACGCTGCCCACATTCGGTCACACAACACACCCAAAGCTCCTCCTTTGATTGGGTAATGAAAACTCACCATTTCTCATCATTTTCTTGCATTCTTGTATCTAGTTTCATTCATTGTAAAGTTATTTTTGTTGCCTACACCTTGGATGAGAGATTGGCACGGCCAACCCCTCAAAATCGTGAGGCTAGGGTGTAGTTTACTTTTCAACAATTTTTTATTCTTTTGCCCCACTTTTCATTAGGACAAAGTCGTGTGGCTATGATTGTCTTAGTGATAGTTGGATTTTAGATTCCAACCCCATTTGGCATAATAAAAGAAGGCTTGCCTCCACCTTGTGTCATTGTGTGTGGTTTGTTGTTTTTTTTTCTTTCATTTCAAGTTTTTTTTTCATGGTTGCCTACACCTTGGATGAGTAATTGGCAAAGCCAACCCCCAATATAGTATGGCTAGATTAGTTATGTGTTTTTCATATGTTCATGCTCATGGTTAAAATCTTCTAGAAGTAGATCTCACACTCACATAACTAGAACTTAGCTTAAGCCCTTGAGGCATTGATTTACTCTCATGCTTTAAGTCTTTCATATTGAAAATTAATCCCTCATAACATCTATCTTAATGCAATACACACATGGATAAATGGTGATGGTTTAAATCTTTTTCATATGCAAGTTTTTGTTCTTCTAAGCACCCGTTCCTTTTAAGCTTGCAAACTTTTGTGGATATGTTAATGGTGTAGAAGTAACTCTTCATTTCAGCAAGTCATTATATGTTCTTTATATAAGTTATATGCTTTAATCTTATGATTTAGAACACAACTTATGTTGGATTAAAAGTTTCGGTTTTGACATTATTTCAATGGTTTTAGGCAAGTAAAAGTCACCTAAACACTCTTAAACACCTAAAAATACTTAGTCCATAGGCATAATAACTTACTAGACTTAATATGACATCTTAATTCACCATCTTCGCCATCTAAAACGGGGTTTGAGGAAGGCAATGGAAGGTGCTAGGCCGGGGACGGTCTCACGGCATGCAACGTCCTTTTCGGGAGTACTTGGATCTTAGGGTTGACCTGTGAAGCTAAGGTAGGCCTTGTTGCCTCACTTCTTGAGCATCCAGCAACCATTTGGTAATTGGGGGAGGAGAATTTTGGGTTGACACTTAGCTAGGAGTAACTCAAAATTTAATAATCTTTAAGCAATTCTTTAATTCACTAAGCATTTGGACATATTTTCCTTTATTGATATATCTAATGGTTGTCATCTAAGCAATACTTGCAAACACTCTTCACTTTTAATCTTACATGCAAGTTTATTTCTTTTTTCTTTGTGGATTAATCACCTAAGTGTCATATTATATATTTTGAATCACATTGTCTTAAAATCACATCTCGTTTGTTAAGTGTTCTTTTGGTGTGTTCCCTCAAGAGGTTGTGCATCCCCTTTGGACGCACTTTCTTGTTGGGTCTTGAGTGTTGTGGTTGCCATTGATAAGCAATCCAATAGAGCAAGTGTTATTGGGGCATGTTTGGCTTGATGTGTTGATGATCTTTATGCTTTGAATTCTTTTAATTCCTGCACATTAAAGAACATGGTTAATAATTCTTTTGTATCTTTTGTATCTTGCAACTCTTATACTTTCTTGTTGTATTTTTTGTATTTTGTTGTATATCTCTTGTTCATAATTGTTGTAGCATCTATCATTTCGTTTTTC
The DNA here is from genome assembly GCA_032191745.1 of Picea mariana. NCBI lineage: Eukaryota > Viridiplantae > Streptophyta > Pinopsida > Pinales > Pinaceae > Picea > Picea mariana. The sequence continues at coordinate 14,177 of JASDQU010205631.1, forward strand.
AGTTGTAAGTATTTGTATCTAACATTTTTGTAGAGTAGTTGTACTTATTTGTAATCTTTTGTAATCATTGTAATCTAAACCCCTCAAACATTAGTTGACCCCTTTGCCCAATCTTAGGCACTAGTCTTAGTTGTCCTAGGAAAGGGCTTGTTTGTTATAAGTAAATCATTGCATCTTGCATTGTTTCCTCTGCATCATAGGTTAGTCTTTCCCCCCAACCTTGTAACTAACTAAAACAACTCCTAGAACATAACGTAAACCACATCTAGTAACTAGGGTCTACCCCCCTTGGCTTCCCTAGGAGTAAGCCTAGACAGAAGAGGTTCAAGTCAAAGTGACGGCGTGGGTTGTGAACCTAGGCATTGTGCCTCCAAGGACACACTAAGTGAGTTGGACTTTGCTCACGTTTGCAAGTGTATATAAGGACAGTAACATATTTGGTGCCGTTGTCGGGGATAAGTCATTTATCCTTGGTCAAAACGACTTAACTTATTTTTTAAGAACTAAACAATAAAAAACTTTAGTCCCTAAAATTCTTTGAACTTGCATTGGTTGATTTTGTGTGGTTCATTTCCAAGTGGTGACTCCATTGAACAAATCTGTCAAGTATACTACAAGGAGAAATATTTGTGGCCTGCTTGAAAGTCTTGGAGAAGAAGCACTCACTAATATCCAATTCTTGTTCCAAACTTAATAATCTAACTTTTGTTTTCCTTCTTGTTTTTGATTTGTTTGATGCCCTTGTATGTTCGATAAACCTGGTCATTTGGCGACTCCACTTTAAAAATAATTTGACAAACTATTCTTCAAGAAGGAACTCACGACTTGTTTAGCTTCATCCTTGGACTTGAGAAAGTTTGTGGATGAAGTTAGCATGTTTTCTTTCTTGTCGGATCCTTAATAATTCTGGGTCCCAGATTTGTTTTCAATGAGCGACCTCACGAAACCTTTTGATTTTTCAGAAATAGTTGGTTATCCTAATGATATACCTGAAGATGTTCTTGACAATGTGCTTGAATTTCATGATGGTGGGGATGATTGTGCTCATGTCGAGGCCTTTTGGCAATTAATTGATTGTTGGCATGGTCCACCTATCTATGAGGATGCTCTTATGAGATTGTTTTCCTTGACTCTTTTGGAGGGCCAGGGAAGTGCTTGTGATTGGTTTCTTCTTCACGAAGATAAATAGATCAAGACCACACGGGAATTTTTGCATGAATTTTTGGAAATATTTGGGGATGATCAAGATGAAATTTACAATGAATTGGTTGATGATTTTATGGAAAAATGGAAGAAGAAAAATCTTCCAGATATAGAAACAATCAGTTCGGATATAACGATTGATTCTCCACCAGATCCCATTGAGGAACTTAATGAAGTAATTCAGAACATGCACTTTTCCCATGAAGAATAGTATGAAGCCATAAACGAACAGTTTGTGGCCATGGAAGATCAATTGGAGATCATGGAAGCTAATTTCACATAAACTTATATTGAATATCCGGACCCCCTTGAACTTGAGCTTGACAGTGAAAAAGATAAGGAAGTTCATGGAGTAATTACGGATGAATCCATGGATGAGTCAGTCATTTATTGTGAGGAGATGAAGGAAGTTGAGTTTGAAAATGTTGAATATCTAGATAATTCAAGTCCCCACCCTCGAGTTTGAAAATGTTGAATATCTAGATAATTCAAGTCCCCACCCTCCTCCCAAGGAACCAATCTTTTTGAAGGATAACTTTGAAAACCTTGAGGAAAACAGTATGATGGTTCTTGTGGTATGTTCATTTTCAACCTCTCAACCAAGAGATGAATTAATGCAGAATTATGGGGAAATGGAAGGCAATTTCAGTTTATCAGTTTCATATCATTATGAGTATTGGTTGGCCTTCCACCTTGACAACCAGATGCAACAAAGTATTAAAATTTTACACGGCTTATCAAACTCCCACGTTTGGTTGAATAGAGGAAGGAGCATGATTATCGGTTGGTTCTTTCTCACGAAAAGTTCCAAGTTGATAAAACTTGAGAAGGGGTCTTATGTGAGTCATCCTGGACAAGGATGTTTCAGACACTTGTGGCTTCAGTCCATCCATTTCCTGGACGGTTGTAACGTATCTCTAACCCTTCTCTTTTATTTCATTTTTGTATTATTTCATTCATTATGTTATTATGTACTTAGATGTTTTTGTATCATAGTTTCATTTTTTTTTGTACAATGGTTATTTTTTTATGTAATTGTTGCTTATAGCATTTTATTTGTCATATATGTATGTTTATGTCAGGATTGGTGAGCATTATGTTTTGTAGATGTTGGATTCTTGTATGCTCTCTTTCGCATGTGATAAGATTGAACACACGCCCCCATGTGGAGCCAGATGTTAACTGCCTATTCAACTAGGCAGTCAACTCCATGTACCATGAAGATATGCATCAACAGATGCAAATATGACAAAGACTATTTGGTTCTACTGGGCATTTTATGCCTCCAACACATATTTTTGTAAACAGATTTTCTGCACCCCTGCGTGGGTTGATAATGTAATAGGTTTGCATGGGTCATAGTTAGATCAATTACCTTGGGATTTCTTTATTAGGAGAGTTTCTTTCACGGAGGGTTTTTTATCCTCGGGTTATTAATTTGGTTTTTCAGCGTTATTAATTTCCCTTGAGTTTTTCCCTCCCACCATGCAATAATTCCTCCAAAGTGGTGAAAGGCATTATAATGGAGTTATCTTCTGGTAGCTAGTGTTTAGGAATGATAGCATCAAGGAAGAGTCTATTCTCAAAGCCTACCTAAACTCCATTGTTTTTCAGATCTGATTTTCTGCCCATTCATTCCATATTTCAGTTTGCTATCAATCATAGATAGGTCACTTTAAATCAACTTTTATTTGGACATTTGTATGTGAAAATTTTCTTCTTAAAAACATAAATTTTTCTTGACTTTTGTGTGTTCTGCAACATTTCCAGCAAGCAATAGTTTGTTGGTTTTTTCAGGTGCTTACCAGGTCTAAGGGTTACACTGTCCACATTCGGTCACACAACACACCCAAAGCTCCTCATTTTATTGGGTAACAAAAACCCACCCTTTCTCATCCTTTTCTGGCATTCTTGTAACTAGTTTCATTCATTGTAAAGTTATTTTTTTTGCCTACACCTTGGGTGAGAGATTGGCACCAACCCCCCAAAATCGTGAGGCTGGGGTGTAGTTTACTTTTCAACAAATTTTTATTCTTTTCCCCCACTTGTCATTAGGACAAGGTCGTGTGGCTAGGATTGTCTTAGTGATAGTTAGTTTTTAGATTCCAACCCCCTTTGGCACAAAAAATGAAAGCTTGCCTCCACCTTGTGTCATTGTGTGTGGTTTGTTGTTTTTTTTGATTTCATTTCAAGTTTTATTTTCATGGTTGCCTACACCTTGGATGAGTGGTTGGCAAAGTCAACCCCCAATATAGTATGGTTAGATTAGTTATGTGTTTTTCATATGTTCATGCTCATGGTTAAAATCTTCTAGAAGTAGATATCACACTCACATAACTAGATCTTAGCTTCAGCCCTTGAGGCATTGATTTATTCTCATGCTTTAAGTCTTTCATATTGCAAGTTAATTCCTCATAACATCTATCTTAATGCAATACACACATGGATAAATGGTGATGGTTTAAATCTTTTTCATATGCAAGTTTTTGTTGTTCTAAGCACTCGTTCCTTTTAAGCTTGCAAACTTGTGTGGATATGTTAATTGTGTAGAAGTAACTCTTCATTTCAGCAAGTCATTATATGTTCTTTATATAAGTTACATGCTTTAATCTTATGATTTAGAACACAACTTATGAGGGATTAAAAGTTTCGGCTTTGGCATTATTTCAAGGCTTTTAGGCAAGTAAAAGTCACCTAAACACTCTTAAACACCTAAAAATACTTAGTCCATAGGCATAATAATTTATTAGACTTAATAGGACACCTTAATTCATCATCTTCGCCATCTAAAATGGGGTTTGAGGAAGGAAACGGAAGGTGTTAGGCCGGGGATAGTCTCACGGCACACGACGTCCTTTTCGGGAATACTCGGATCTTAGGGTTGACCTGTGAAGCTAGGGTAGGCCTCGTTGCCTCACTTCTTGAGCATCCAGTAGCCATTTGGTAATTGGGGGAGGAGAATTTTGGGTTGACACTTAGCTAGGAGTAACTCAAAATTTAATAATCTTTAAGCAACTCTTTAATTCACTAAGCATTTGGACATCTTTTCCTTTATTGATATATCTAATGGTTGTCATCTAAGCAATACTTGCAAACACTCTTCACTTTTAATCTTACAAGCAAGTCTATTTATTTTTGCTTTGTGGATTAATCACATAAGTGTCATATTATATATTTTGGATCACCTTGTCTTAAAAGCACATCTCGTTTGTTAAGTGTTCTTTTGGTGTGTTCCCTTAAAAGGTTGTGCATCCCCTTTGGAGGCACTTTCTTTTTGGGTCTTGAGTGTTGTGGTTGCCATTGATAAACAGTCCAATAAAGCAAGTGCTATTGGGGCATTCTTGGCTTGATGTGTTGATGATCTTTATGCTTTGAATTCCTTTAATTCATGCACATTAAAGCACATGGTTAATAAGTCTTTTATATCTTTTGTATCTTCCAACTCTTAGACTTTCTTGTTGTATTTTTTGTATTTTGTTGTATATCTCTTGTTCATAATTGTTGTAGCATCTATCATTTCGTTTTTCAGTTGTATGTATTTGTACCTAACATTGTTGTGGAGTAGTTGTACTTATTTGTAATCTTTTGTAATCATTGTAATCTAAACCCCTCAAACATTAGTTGACCCCTTTGCCCAATCTTAGGCACTACTCTTAGTTGTCCTAGGAAAGGGTTTGTTTGTCATAAGTAAATCATTGCATCTTGCATTGATGCCTCTGCATCATAGGTTAGTATTTCCCCCCAACCTTGTAACTAACTAAAACCAACTCCTAGAACATATTGTAAACCACATCTAGTAACTAGGGTCTACCCCCCTTGGATTCCCTAGGAGTAAGCCCAGACGGAAGAGGTTCAAGTCAAAGTGACAGTGTGGCTGTGAACCTAGGCATTGTGCCTCCAATGACACACTAAATGAGCTGGACTTTGCTCACGTTTGCAAGTATGTATAAGGACGGCAACAGGCACAAGTGCACAACTCAAGAGATGAAAGATAAAACTTGAAAGAGAAGCCTCCACAGCCACTAGTGCGCAACTTAAGATAAATTACTCAATCACAACAATGCTCAATTAGAATACTTGAAAGATAATGCTTGAAGTAAAGGTTGCATGAAATAAAAGAGCATAAACCACTTAAACAAGATTAAGGTGTTAAGGCTTAGGTTATTGTGAATAGATTTTAGATTTGAGATTAGTGAAGTTGCACTCTTAGACTAGGTGGCTACCCCAATATTCCTACCGCTTTGGCCAAAAGGATTGTTGGGTGTTCAAGAAGCAAGACAAACAAGGCCTTACCCTAGCTCCACGGGTCAATCTGGAAAACTTGGGTGTTCAACAAGGGGGACACCTAGTGTCATGATATCATCCATGATCCAGCACCCCAAGTCACCTCCACAAGTCTCATTTTTGGTGGCGAAAGTTGTATTAGTAAATGGTGATCTAATTAGGTTAAGTAAATTGATTCCCCTAGAGCCTAAATAGATTGATTAAGCAATTAAAAATTACTTGTGTTGAAAGCTTAAGAAAAATGAAATAACAAGTGCTTAAATAAAATGTACAAGAAAGAGAAATGTTTCTAAGAGCTTAAGCAAGATAAAGAGATGCTTCTAACTAGTTAGATATTCACATGAACTTGAAAGAAAAAGAACTAGAAACATGAAACATAAACCATGGAACTATCTAATAAGATAAACTAGTCTTACAAAATAGCATGAGTGGCAAAGCCAAACCTCTTTGCTAGGTGTAGGAAAAAGAATGCAAGAAATGAAATAACTTAACTTGAAAAAGAAACAAGTAAACCTAGCCACACAACCTTGTCTTAAGGACAAGTGGGGCAAACAAATAAAACTTAAAACATAAAATAGAATCTAAGTCTTAACCTTACGATATATCATGGGTGGAAAAGCTAAACCTCTTTTCTAGGTGTAGGCACAAGAAATAAAAAAATTGAAAAAATTTAAATAAACTTGAGAAATGCAAGCCCTGGAGCCTCTCTTGGGGCCTGCTTACAATGTCAGAAAGTAGAGGAAAAAGAGGGTATTCAATACCCTAACTTAGGAGGTTACTCTTGGGCATTTTATGGCCCCAAATGGGTTGTAGCACCTCCTTATTGGTTCAGACCTGCAACAAATCAGCAAACAAAACTTGCTGGAAAAGCTACAAAAAAACTCAAAATCTTGGGAAAATTTCTGTTAGAACAAACCAAAAATTTTCTGTGTAAAAATCAGCAAGTATAATATGTTTAAATACTCTATTCAAAGATGTTAGAATGTCAAAAGAAGTATAGAAAAGAACATAAATAAAGAACGGAAATATTTAGAGGTTGTAAGTTGATGAAATGGACGATTTCAAGATATGAAATCTTCACACCAAACCCTTAGGTAACCTGCAAATCTTGTGAGAAAAGATACAAAAATAAAAAGGATGTGAGTAGATCTAGATGCTTTGCAATACCCAAATAAACACTTCACTAGATCTATGATAATACTACCACAAATCTATCCAAGCAAAATATTTTGCTTGGAGTTCCTACTCTAGATCTATAAACTTAAAACATGCACAAGAAAGATAAACAAGAACAAGATCACCTTATATGTTGCAAGATGGCACCAAGAAGACTCTCAACACCATGGATCCTCCAAAGATTTCTTTATTAGAATAGAAACAAGCTTGAGCAAATATTTGCCACAAGCTTGAGAAGAAATAATGAGAACAAGAAGAGAGAGAGAGAGAGAGAGAGATTTTGGCATAGTAACAATAATTGAGAGTAGATGTGTGAAATGAGGGGGGGTGAGCATTCTTTTATACTTGAGAAAGAATAGAGACCCTTCTTGGATGAGTTACAAGTGTCACACATCCAAGAGAAATAGGCAAAGTCAAAGAAGAGTCACTTTTAGGGTTTTGGTAGTGAGTTAGGGTTTGAGGGTTGAGTGAGGGAAGGGGGAAAACATATTTTCCTATGGTCAAACATGAGGTTAGACACCAAGGAGGGCGAGTTTAGGGTTTAGGTGGTTTTTTTCACTTAAATATTTTAATTCCCACATGTTAATTAGCAAGGAAACACCACTTTATGTTGTTGGCTAAGCAAGGGGGTTCTTTTAAGTGGAAAAATATTTTTCCAACTTAGTAAAAGGGTTAGGAAACCTTTCCCACTCTCTCTCATGACTTTTTGCTCATTTTTACAAAATATTGACATTTTGACTTTGTCAATTAAGCAATTAAATTGCTGACTCAAGACTCACTTGGACTCCTCATGGACAATGACCTAGCAAAACTTGTCCAATTTAGCTGAAACTTGGTCTAAGGGTGTAGGGGGTCTCATTCCGTTTCTTTTGAGTTCTCACACCCCTATCAAAAATCCCAAGGACCTAGTTTTTACATTTTTACATAAAAAAATAATTAAAATTACCATTAATTGGGTAATTTAAAAAAAATAAAAATAAAAAAATACGTAGACTTGACAAAATTCCGCAAGACTCTAGGAGATGTCTAGTATGGTCATTTACAATATTCTTATACCCTAGTCACCCATTGGGCTCGATCATTAAAACGCACTTCACCACTTTGGAAGATTATTGTGGGAGTGAAAAACTCAAGGGTAATTAAAATGGTCAGTTAGGTCAAATTAATTACCTGAGGAAACAAACACTCAATGAAAGGACTTCCCTAATGATAAAATCCTAGTAAACTAACCTATAATATGATCCATGCAGACCCATTACATTATTATCCCACTAGTGGGAGCGAAAATTCCAGTTACAAAAAGATGTGTTGAGAGCAAAAATTGCCTTGTAGAAACAGTAAGTCTTCAACTTTGTTGCACTATCAGGTACAAAGCTTCATGGCACATGGAGTTGATCCCCTAGTCGAAATAGGTGGTCAACAGAGTCCATACAAGGCCTTCTTCATATATACTTCTTTCTCAATTACTCCATTCAGAAAAGCGGCATTTACATCCATCTGATGTAAACTCCAACCCATGGATGTTGTAAGAGATATGATGGCTCTAATAGAGGTATATCTGGCAACCGAAGCAAACGTCTCATCATAGTATTTTCCCTCCTGTTGGGAGAACCCTCTAGCCACGAATTTTTCCTTGTATTTATCGATACTCTCATCTACTGCATACTTTATCTTGTAAACCCATTTATAGAGTTTCCTTCAGGTCTAGGCACAATTTCTTATACATCATTTTTTTATGATGGATTGATATTCTTCCATCATTAACTTCCTTCCATTCTTTCTTCTTGACTGAAAGCCAAAGATCCTCAAGTGTTTAACACTTGGATTCTTTCTGGAGAAAGCTTCTTCTGGAGTCATGTTCTTCTATTTTGAACATATACAATTTTCATAGTTGCTTCTCCCATAGAAACATGGATAGATTCTGGTCATTCATCATTGCCTTGATAGATTCTTCAATGGATCGGTTCTTTCTTTCTGCTACACCATTCTGCTGAGGACTGTAGGGAGTAGTGAGCTCCCTCCAAATCCCGACCTCTCTGTAGAATGTTTTGAAATCATCTGAGGTGTACTCTCCTACTTAGTGAGGAGGTTGATATTGGTCCACACACATTTGAGTGAACGATGTCCAAAACTCCTTTTGCTTTCCACGCTTCCTTTAGAATTGGTACTTGGTGAGATCACTTGCCTCACCACTTGATGGATTCGTTTGCTCCATGTTTTGAAACTACCACTCTAGTTCCTTCTTAGATCTATCGCCTGTGACCTGCCCGGAACAAGAAAAACAAGAGAAAAGTATTTCCAATAGAATTTTCATAAGAACATATCTATGGTAACAAGGATCATAGAATTATCAAGGTGACCTACCCAGGAACAAGAAATGTCTCCAAGCATTTATATCAATAGTACTTACATGCAACCAAGTGCAATAAGCATATATATCAATAGTACTTACATGCAACCAAGTATACCTAACAGTAATAGAACCTTTCAAAGATTGTTGTCACAACTATAGTGTTTACTTGTACTATAGTAACTATCAACCTTGATATGTGCAAATTGAAACTTAACAATTTTATCAATCAAACTTGGAACCTGGGGCCTCAATTGCTTGTTTCTCTTGAATGTATTGAATCCAAGATCATTGCTTGAACAAGGTCTCTTGTACATTCCCTGCAAAACACACTCATGCTTTGTTGGATGATATAACATGAAAAGCATATATAAGTGCATACCTTTGAAATTTGCAACATCGTTTAGCTTATCTTCTAATATAAAACTATAAACCATCTTAACAAGAAGAGGTTAGAAACTGAATCAAAAAGGTTCAATGATTAGAACAAGCTAGAAACTCTGAAATTTCAACTTTGACCAAAAGTCAACCTTTGACTTTCACTTTGACCCAAAAACTCAAGCTTGACGTTTTTTCTAGCTAAGAGTACCAAGAGGTGCGCTAGGCTAAGGTGCATTAGAATATCTAGAACTTAGGTCCAACGCTTCACCTAAGGTGCCCAAAGAGTTGGATTAAGGTTTGTTGCAGCTGCAAGATCAGAAACCCTAATTGTAGCTGCAACTAGTGCCACAACGAGCTTAACAAAGAACTGTCACTTTACCTTCCAACGGTTAGAGTGTCATGAACGTGATGTGGACCCATAACCTGTTAAAATATTCGATGTGTTTGTTTTACCATAGACAATATCACAATATTGTCACCCCACCATAGGCACGCAGCCACCCCCAAGCACCATAACCTTTTCTAGATAGAATGATTCTGGAAGTAACACTAGAACCAAAAGATAACCAAGAGAGCGCATATTTCTCTAAAGATAGGTGACCATAAAGAAATTCCCAAAGCCACATAACAAGAACAATACTCAGCTGCAGCAGTTGCAATTGCACTTACCAAGAATACCACCAAGAATGTCACCAAGAATACCACCAAGAGATACTAGAAGGTAGGGCACACATCTTAGGCTAGATGGTGCTAGAGAGAGAGACCAAGAAACACCCCAGAAGATCCACCTTAAATCCTTGCAGTTGTAGCTCCAAACTTGCACCATACTTGAGAGAGTGAGTGAGGTGAGTGTGTACAAATGAGCTAGATCATCTCTTATTTATAGTGGTTCTTGTCACTTGTCTAGGTCGACTTGTCCTTTTATAAGCTAATACTTTAATATTAATTCTTTTACTGAGTCGACTTGTCTTCTAGGGTTTTTATACATCTGTTTAGGGTTTCTCTTGCTTCTGGAATATTCTATTCTAGACAAAGGTTACACATGGAGGTTAATACCTCCCGCGGATACCATAATATCAACAAGAAGAACATGAGCAAAGTCAAGTGCTTTGCATGTCACAAGCTTGGGCACTATGCTAGACAATGTCCTAAGAAGAAGAAGAAGAAGCAAACTGCAGCTTCAACAAATGTGGAGGAGTTTTCCCACAGGTTCGAGAAGGAGTATTCATTGTTGGTATGTCTTTCCTCTAGAGAAGCATCTACCAGTGTTTGGTACATTGATAGTGGAGCCTCCCGCCATATTACAGGGGTTCATAAGTATTTCACAGATCTCAAGAGATTGGGGATATTGAAGTGGTTCTTGGAGATGACTCAATTGTCAATGCAGTTGATTGTGGGACATTATCCTTTCAGAGGGAGTCCCTGCCTCCCATGTTGGTGAGAGATGTTTTATATGTTCCATGTTTGAAGAAGAATTTAATATCAATTCCCACTATTGAGGATATGGGATATGAGGTGTTGTTTCGTGATGGACAAGTGCTCTTGTATCCTAAGGGATCTAGTGTCACTTCGGCCAAAGTGAATGGGATCAGACATGAGAAGTTGTACAAGCTCATGTTTTAGCCAGCTAGAGCATTGATACATAGTACCAGCAACAATGACCTTTGTGAGTTATGGCATAGGAGGATGGCCCATTTGCATCATGGGGCTATGAAGATATTGAGAGAGATTGTTATCGAGGTACCAGATTTTAGTACGTAGCACCAAGAGGTGTGCAAGGGGTGTGTTGTGGGGAAGTACACCAAGACTGATTTTCCAAGTAGTGATAGCAGAGCAGCAGGTATTCTTGATTTGATTCATTATGATGTATGTGGTTCTATGTCTTATGCATCTTTAAGTGGATTCGTGTATTATGTCACTTTCATTGATGACTTCTTCAGGAAGTCTTGGATTTTCTTCATGAAGACCAAAGGACAGGTCTTCCAGCGGTTCCAAGATTTCAAAGATCTCGTGAAGAACCAAACAGGGAAGAAAATCAAAGTGTTGAGATCAGACAATGGGGGTGAGTATACCTCCAATGAATTCAATGACTTTTGTGTAAGAAAACGAATTAAGAAAGAATTGACAATTCCTTACAACCCGCAGCAGAATGGGGTTGTTGAGAGGAAGAACAAGGCAATAGTTGGGGTTGCAAGAGCCATGTAAATGGGGTTGTTGAGAGGAAGAACAAGGCAATAGTTGGGGCTGCAAGAGCCATGTTACATGATCAGGGGATACCACTCTTTCTTTGCGTTGAGGCATGCAACACTGCAATTTATCTACAAAACAGGAGTCCACACAAAGATTTGGTGAACAAGACTCCTAAGGAGGCTTCTCTGGGAAGAAGCCTGAGGCTGGGCACTTTAGGATTTTTGGGTGCCTTACATATTCACATGTCCCTTCTAAGAATAGGACAAACCTAGAACCCACGACAAAAAATGGCATTTTTGTTGGGTATAGCAAGACTTCAAAGGCTTTCCACATATACATCCCCTCTTTGAGAAAGACAATTGTGCGACAGGATGTGAGATTTGAGGAGGATAGAGCCTTTACGAGGTTACAAGATGTTGAGCAGGGGGAGCAACAGGCTCCTCAACTTCAGGTGAGTCCATCAAAGAGTACAATGTCACAAAGCTTAGGACCAGCTGCTTCAGGGACAACTAGTTCACAAGTGATAGGGTCATAGATCATCGGTCCTCAGATTACTAGTTCACAAGGCATTGTTTCTCAATCTATTGGTTCTCAGACGACCACATGATCATCATCTTCAGGTACTTAATCTTTTGATGGTGGGATTAAGGAGGAGGAGTCCCCTCCATAGGATGCTACTTCAGAGAAGAGGAAGCCAAAATGGCTTCAAGACACTTTGAATGAAGCTCAGGGAGCTGTGGGGAATTCCAAGAAGATTGTGAGGGAGAGTAAACCTCCAGAGAGATTTTGCAGTTATTTAGCGATGGTGAGCAACATCAGGGAGTCTGAGCCTTCCACTTTTAAGGAGGAAACAGATCAACAAGTCTAGAAGGATGCCATGGTGGAAGAGTACAAGTCCATCATGAAGAATGTTGTGTGGGAGGTTGACCCGAGACATGAGGGGAAGTCAGTGGTGACTTCCAGGTGGCTCTATAAAATCAGGGACGTTGTTGATTGCAGCATTGAGAAGTACAAGGCTTGATTTGTGGCTCGAGGGTTCTCATAGGTAGAAAGAGTTGATTACGATGAGACCTTCGCTCCGGATGCTAGATATACCTCGATTAGGGAAGTGATCTCCATTGTAGCAGAAATGGGTTGGAAGATCCATCAAATGGATGTTTAGACCGCATTTCTAAATGGTCTCATACAAAAGGAGGTGTACATTGAGAAACCATGGGGCTTTGAGGTGCATTGGAGAGATTATCATGTGTGTAGATTGAAGAAGGCGCTATATGGACTAAAGCAAGCTCCTAGATCTTGGTATTCGAGGATCGATACATACTTGCAGTAGATGGGCTTCGAGAAGAGTGAGGTAGATCCCAATCTTTACTTCATTGTGGTTGGAGAGGATCCACTTATTCTTGTGATATATGTTGATGATATTTTCATTACAGGGGCGGAGAGACTCATAGTTGGTTGCAAGAAGAGTCTTGCTTCAGAGTTCAAGATGAAATACATTGGACTGATGAATTATTTCTTGGGATTGGAGGTTTGGCAGGGGCCAGGACACATCTTTTTGGGACAGGGAAAATATGTTGTTGATATTCTGAGGATATTTCGAATGGAGGATTGTAGGCCCATGTCCACATCGATGATAACCAACTAGAAGAAGCTCAATGCTTCTAAGTCAGAGTTGGTCGTGTTATCGCACAGTTTGTAGGAAGGGTTTAGGTTAGCTTGAGTCAAGGCTTCAAACTGGCGTAACAGGAGCTTCCCCACCCACTGTCACCTCGATGGGGAGCTCTTTCTATTTAGGGTGGCTAATCCCAAGGGAGACGTCCCTAGTAATCTGGGGTTCTGAAGGAGAAGGATCAAGAGTTAAAGCTTCAAAGGTTAAGGATAGGCTTCCCTTCACAGATTACTGCCAATATGATAGTCAAGGAGAAGATCTTCCACTGAGTGGCACCTGTTTGCAAGACAAGACAAATAAAGATAAAACGTGCTGCAGTGGTTAGTACATCAATGACTATCTTCAAATATATATGAGCAATAATACATGTAATTATTGACGAAGTAAATCAAAGATAAAAGATTATAAGACTTCTTCAATAGATACAAATTGATACTTGCATTCAATGTGTAAAATCGGATCTTTATTATATCATAATGCAGTAAACATCATAAATCTGCTCATATAAAAATACTGTTGTTGCGTCACAATTGCAGAAATGAGATGACGTCAGCCCTAATTTATGCTAGCTTTTTGGAAGGCAAAAAGTAAACGTTTTGAACAATAAGCCAAGGAGAACAATCTATACTTCAATGCCAACCAAATCACAAAGTTTTGCACTTAAATAATGGTTGAAAGGGGCTTGACGTCATCAATATTTGTTGCTGCTACAGAAGTGACGTCAGCCCTAAATCAAGTTGATTTGAGAGACAAAGAGAAGGACGTTGTGTCAAACAAACTTAAGGATGTGATCAATAACTCAAAGTCTATCAAATCAGGTGACAAATGTCAAAATGTTTTAAGCAAAACAAGGGTTTTAGACATGTATGACGTCACCTATATTGTTGTTGTTTTTTTAGGGTTAGGGTTAACTAGTCAAAGAGGTGGACGTTTCAACAAATCAGCCAGTGAAAAAGCTTAAAACCTCTATGGCTATCAAGAGATGACTTAGCCGCAACTTTTAGTCCAAACACAAGTTTAAATAAGGCAAGACGTCATCATCATTTATGGTTAGTCTAGACGCTAGGGTTAGTAGGGTTAGTTAGGGTTTCAAATCAAGAGAGTTTGAAAGATTTGTTTGAACACCAAAAGCTCAACATTTTAGTATAGACTAGTGCCTTGGGGTAAATGGAGTCAAGGAGTAAGGCTAATGGCTTGGGAGAATCTAAATCTAAGGACGGGAGAGTTAGGCTTGATGGTGTTGCTATGGCAAGGCCACCAAGTCAAAACCCTAAGGGGAGGAGGCTCATTCCGGTGTAGCTAAAGCTAGGCCTCATGCTCCTC
>JASDQU010205632.1:2062-28752 GCA_032191745.1 Picea mariana
AGAAGATGGACATTTGAAGTTGGAAAAGATACACACTAGTCAGAATCTTGCAGACATGTTAACAAAGGAAGTAACTAGGGAGAAACTGAGTTCCTGTTTAGTTTAAGTTGGACTTCAAGCATGAAGGTAAAGATGAGAAATTTCCCAAGTCCAAGGTGGAGTATAGTCCAGTAGGTACAACGACAATGGATTTGTTGTGATCAGTCTCAAGTGGGAGATTGTTGGTTGTGGAGCCTTATTATCTTCATGTTTCATAGGTATTTGATTTCAACCATTTTTATACCCCATGGAGACTGTATTCCCCAGAATACTATACACCCCTCCATGCGGGGGGTTTGCAGGGGGGGCTTTCCCCCCCTATGGGGTTCGGGTGAAGCAGACCCCCGGCAGGGGTTCGGGGGTGAATCCCCTGAAGGAAAATTTTCCTTGTAAATGTATATTGTAATTTCATAGTAAATCTCCACCATTCATTATAAGGTCGCAGATCTGACAGTAGAAGTTATGTTAGGTTTTTTTCCCCTAGAAGGCAACCCTCTTTTATGAGGGAAATGTATTGTGGCTATGCATCATTGTGAATATTGTATTCTGAGAGAGGAGACTATGAGATAAAGAAGAGGAAGTTACAGTGGGTGTGTTGCAGGTTGTATCCCTTCATTTGTTGGATAATAAAAAGGAACAACCTGGAAAATTCTCTGGTGGACATAGCCCACACTGGGTGAACCACGTATATCTGTGTCTCTATTGTATTGTGTATCTTTAGTGTTTTATTTCCTCATTTGTTTTTATTTTATTGCTCCTCGATCCTGTTTTTCTAACATTGTGGACTGCACTCAAGCCTTTGTAAAAATCTCTCTCCATATCCTGCTACCCAATACCTTACTAACCTTCTCCTTAGCCTATTCCTCTGGTATTATCCTGTGTTTCTCTCTCTCTTAGAACCTCCTTTGAACACTCCTTTCTCCTCTTGGCTCCTGCAGTTTTCACTTCTTCTCTTGAGAACACTCAACTTGTCCTCCTATTTCCAACTTTTAGCTGGAATTCTTCAAGTTTCTTTGCCACATTGTTCCTTCAAGAGCTCACACATGATCTTCCTCTTGCATTCAAGAACACAACCGGTTCTTCTATTACAACTCTCTTGGCTGTCATAGTTTCTATCAAATCATTTCCTTGTTTTCTCTAACCTCCAAACACAACCTTTAAACCATAGTTAATTCAAACACATCAAATCAACACATTCAACATATGTTCATGATATTGAATCCTTTTGGTTCATTCCTCTGAATCAATTCATCTTATTTTTCATGTCATATTTCACCAAATCTGAACTCCTCTGTACAATATCTCTGCATCAATTGTACTCAAAAGTATGCTTTATTTGTCTCTCCTTCAAAGCATACCAGCTCTATGTTGTTATTATGTGCTTCTTTGTACATGCCTCTATATTTACCTTATAATTGATTGCTTGTACTTGTCAACATAGACTTCAATTTATTATTAGCCAAATAAATTTGTTACCTCATACCTCCTAAATGTCCAGACATTATGTTGATATCTTTTCTCCAATTCTGCACCACTTACTTGTAACCATTCAAATGAGCAATTTAATTCACTCTAATACCACTTGATAGTGACCTACCAGGTCTTCCCACAACATAGAAACTTAAATTGGATTGTTTCTCATTAAACCCACAATGGGTTGTCGAAGAGTATGTATAAAATCAGATAACAAGTTATGCCCTCATGTGCTTACCTTATTTATCTTCAATGATGGATAGAACCATAACCATCCAGTGAGATGAATGGCTAGTGCTCCTCCAACATGGTGGCATGTTAATAAATTAATATTACGCGCGTTAATCTGGAAGTGACACTTCATCAAATCAACGAATGGTCTAGATTAACAACATGACACCTCCATAAAATTAATGCTTGTGTGCAATTCCAATTTGCACTTTCAATGTCGACCATTGATCCAACCCTTTAATTGACGATAATATATCCTTTCCATGCAACTCCCATCCAACCTAAACCTATGGTTGGGACTTAATCAAGGTTTTGATGAACGGTTGAGATTACTCTGTGTCTTTTCAACTGCATCGAGCAACTCTAGTTCACTTGACCTCTGATCTAACGGTCCAACCTTCTCTAGAATTTTTCAAAGGACCTGATTCCTTTTCTACACTGATCGTATGATCCAATGGTTATGATGAATCTTGATAGGGATATGATAGTACCTATTTCTTTGAACTCATTCTCCCATGATCCAATAACTCATGGACTCTCTCTTTCATCCAACAGAGTCCATAATTGATAGCAAGAGATTGACGATGATTGTAACCTCTTCCACAATCTTGATATTCATCTACGTACCTACCATTAAAATAGGTTCATCAATCCTTTACATTGATCAATGATATCCTTCGAATTTTTTTTCCCCCTGAAACTCCTCTTCCCCGAAACCTCCAACATAACTTTAAGGTCTACAATTCAACCTTTACACTAATCTACAGGGGTTTTCAATACCTATTTCCATAGAGACAAAATATTCAATATGATAGAGATTCTCTACACAAATAATGAAAAAAAACTTCCTCAATCATAATACAAATAGATTATTCATTTAACAAGTCATACATACACTATGCATAGGGTTTATGTAAGGATCTTCAATGACTTCTTTGACCTAGATCACAATCAATAGGCCTCTCTTCTATTTCTCTAAGCTAATTCACATTTTTTTAGCCACACTCTCTTCCTGGCCTAATTTCCATTCCATTGGCCACCCTCTATTTGGCCTAATCTACATTCGTTTGGCCCCTCTATGCCTTATAGGATTACAATATTATACACAAGGATTCTGAAACCAATTCTTGTTCATATCCACAATACTTTCAACAATCAATCCATAAGGATCCTCTCAGATCCACAAACCTCTCACTCAACTCCTATCTTTAGGATTCTCAAATCCCTATGAGATCTAATTGACCTTAGATCTCTCTCATTTTCCAATCCCTCTCATGTTCTCATGAATTTGAGAACATTTGCAATCAAATCCTCACTTTCATTATCAAACCCCTATCTTATGTCTCTCTTCTAAAAAACATAAAACATAGGAAAATACAATAAATCAATCCTTAGGGAACCTAATCCCCAGTAAATGAAATTCCCCCTGGGTATTCATCAAATGAAATTGAATTTGGAGGCAGAATGCTCCTGCATCAGACTCCCAAGAAACAAAATGTTCATGATCTCCTAATCACGAGTCCCTATTGTTGAATTTCTCTTGGATCCCACACTTTATATTGTTGCTTTTTTTCCTAACTGTCCTGTTGTAGGGTTGCTGCCTGCAACTATTGAATTTATCTGTTGATGTAGATATGATTTTTCCTTTCATGTATTCTCAGATACATCTTCACCATAATCATACTCAGTTATTCAATCTCTATGTCTAGTCCTATGCATGGTACATCTTCTTGCTATAAACTTGTTGCTGAAACTTATTTTTGTTGTTTCTATCCATTGGTTGTTACATCTCCCTTTCTTTCATATCTTTAGGATTCTTACTCTTATCTTAATCCATGCACTTTCTGATTGGAAATTTCATTTTTTCCTCAAAATCAATTTGATATGATTCTGTCCTTTCTCCGCAGTATTCATCATTTGCATCTTTAGTCAGCCACTCCTCAAAAAATTTCAGTTCATCCTCAAAATTCATCAACTCAGGATGTTGAATTTGTGGCCTCTATTCATATTTAATAAATATCTCAAAATATATTTAACTAATAACCTTTTCATGTTCATCATTCTCTACCATGCTTGCATCCTTAAATTTAAATTGAAAATTTACTTCTTCCTCCTTAGTTTCTAAAATCAATTCCTCTTCACTACTAAGCACTTGTGAACATACTTGCTTCCTGGCTAAACTTTCTCTTCTTCCTGACTCATTTTCCATAAACAATATTTCCAACAACTTAATTTATTCATTCCAATTTGTAAGCATTGCATTTGAATGCTTCTCTTCATCTTTCTCTTAGCTATCTCCATGAGCCAATTCTCCCTCACTTCTTGCAACCACAATTTCTTCGATCTGTCTATCAACAATTTCTTTGAAAAAATGTGTATGGTATTCTTCTAGGTTGTCCTTATGAGACATTGTGGCTTCATCCTCTATCAAAAAAAAAATTTGATCCTATCTTCTTGAAATCTTTCTATACATTTATTTTTCTTCCTTCTTCAATAGAGCTTCAGATGACTCATCACCTGCTAATCGTGCAATCACACACAAATTTTCAGTTACAAAAACATAATTCTTACTAGCCTTCTTTGCTTCCTTTGTCATCACATCCACATTATGATACGAACTCTCCAAAGAGGTCATGATACTTCTTGCAAGTCTCTCACTCTCTAAGAAATCTGTAAGACTCTCAACATGTCTCATATCAACATCATCCTCTCCAAGGATGTCTCCCTGCTCTTGTTCAAAATAGTCAACTTTTCCTTCAGTGAATGGCCTCACTTTCCCCAATATTTCCCTCAGTTTCTCCTCAAGTAGTTGCACTACTCGCCACTTGACCTTCTTCACTTTCCATCCTTGTCTTTGGTTCTCTCTAATCTTCTTCTATAGCAAAATTTGTATGACTTTGAGCCTCTCCCTCAACTCACTCATCTATTTGTCATATTCCTCCTGATTCATATTCTTCATGCCATTTTCCTTGGCACCCTTTCTTCTTTTGTTTTGGCTTTCCTATGAACCTATGCAATGACCATCAATAGTCATTATATCCATTATTTTTCTCTTGTGAACTTCACTTTTTTCACATGTGGATTGCACTCAAGCCTTTGTAAAATCTCTCTCCATAGCGTTCTACCCAATACCTTACTAAGATTATCCTTAGCATAGTCCTTTGGTATTCTCCTGTGGTTATATCTCTCTTAGAACTCCTCTAAGAACTCCTTGATCCTATTGGATTGTGCAGTTTCCACTTCTTATATTGAGAAAACTCAACTTATCCTCTTATTTCTAACTTTCATTTGGAATTCTTCAAGGTCCCTTGCCACACTATTCCTTCAATATCTCACACATGCTTGTTGGGTTGTTATATTCTTTACAGTGAAAGTCTAGTCAAGGTAAATTGACTGACGGTTGAAGTTTGAAGTGGATTGACAATAGGTCGAAGTCGGGGTAGATCTACAACATGTAAAAGGTCGAGGAAGTCGACCGAGTAAATTCGAAGTCAAAACATCTATGGAAAGTCATCTAACAAGAAGTCTAAGTGAGGGTGTGAGATGACCGACTAGAGACCAAATGAAGAACCGACTTGGAAGTCGACTGTAACATAATCCTGGGATTTGCGGGATTTGTAGCCAATGATATGCATGGATATGTAACCATTTTTTTGGGCACCAATATTTAGGATTTTCCTTGTTAAAAATCCTATAAAGAGGTGTGTTGTAAGGTCGTAAAGGATAATGAGAGAATGATAATGTTGTAATGCTAATGCATGGTAAATCGTAGGATTTTTTTCATGTATATGTAAGCCTAATTGGCTAGAGGGTTGTTATTTCCTGTGCAAGAGGGTATGATGTCGATTGTGTCTTAGGTGTGGACCAAGGTTAGAAATGTAATCCTTTATTATGATTGAATAAGACAACAAGAGAGTAGAACACTTAAAGGAATGTTGGTTTCTCCTGGCTAAGGGTTCTAGGGTAAACTCTCGGTGTACTGTGTGATTGATTGTTCCATTTACATTCTAGATTAAATTATTCTTCTTCTATGATCGGATTAGTGTGAAAGTGCCCTACATTTCCTGACATGTGGTATTAGAGATTAAGTTTTTCCTGATAAGTGAGTTATCAGAGCGGTGCTGTTCTTTGGCGAGTATATCAGATCTTGATTGGCAAATATTGAATCTGAAAACTAAACCCTAGGTACAGTAAGAGTCATAATTCATAATTTTTGTTAAATATCATGGTAAAGAATGGAGATCAGTTCCAGAATAGAGATAGAAAAGTTCAATGGCCAAAACTTTGATCATTGGAAGATTAAAATGGAATATCTTTTAGTGGATTGAGAACAATGGACAATGGTCTATCCAGGTACCCATCTGACAAGAATGTTGACGAAGAAAGGGAGAAAATCGAAAGAAGAGCAAGAAGTACGATTTGGATTTGTCTTTCATATTCGATGTTGTTGAATGTCTCGAGTGAAGATTGAGCCAATAAAATGTGGGACAAGATGTGAATCTTATACCAATCAAAATCTTTGGTAATTAAGTGTTTTCTCAAAAAGAAACCATATATTCTGAGGATGAGTGATGGAAGTGTTAAATTTTTATTGTTGTTATTAGATTATTTCCAAATTACATGAGCATTCAATGCATTTCCAAAAAAAAAACATAAAGAGGATCACTGAAAGAAACACAATCACAAGGTACACAACATATTATCCTGGGAAACCCTCATGGGGGAGAAAACCCAACAAAAACTTCCTCAATAATAGATTTCCAATACAATGCCAAGACTAAGACCAAAACACCAAATATAAATCAAGATTGAGCATGTGCCTCTCTTCTCCTTCTTCCTGCAACTGCAACTACCTTCAAGATATGTGAACTAGATGAGTGAGTGTGAGTGTGAGTGTGTAAGAGTGAGGCATCATCCTCACATATAAATACTAGTTGAGGAGGCACTATGGTTATGTCTCTTCACTTAGTAGGGTCGACTTCTTCTAGGAGTGGTTAAAACCACTTTATAAACACTAGGGGATGACTTTACAAATACCGCCATATAAATATGGTTTGACCAATCCAAAAAAGGGGATTTGGTCTTATACAAGACCCAACATGATCAATCCACAAAATGGGATTTGATATATAAGACAATAGCTTAAATATAATTAGAATATTCTTCGAAGTTACAATATTTTAACACTCCCCCTTAACAAGAAGGGTATTCTACTGACATGACCCAATATAACATCATCAAGAAAAAGAGAGGGTAGCATCATCATCAACATCTGGAACATCGACTGGCACATCTATAAGTCATCGAAAGTTTTTCTCACCATCAATATCATCATTGTTCGCAACATGGAGCTGGAGTAACATCATCATCATTGGCATCAACATGAAGCTGAAACATCAACATCAATATCATGAAGCTAGAACAAAAATATCACCAACATGAGGCTGGTACAACATCATCATCAACACAAGACTAGTACAACACCATCAATAGCACGAGGACGAAATAACGTCATCAACATATGGAAACATAATGAGGAAGGTGCAACAACAACATTTTTTGGTACTCTGACAGAACGTCCTTACCGTACCTTCGGGATTTTCCTAGGAATCTTAATAATCCCTAGGATATAAAATCCTAACAAGATACCACGTGGTACTCTGAAATACCATCCTTACCAGACCTTCGGGATCTTCCCAGGAATCATAAGATTCCCTAGGATATAAAATCCTAACGAAGCTACCACTATTGACCACAGCTAGCATATACATGCACAGGTACTCTGACATACCATCCTTATCAGACCTTATAGATCTACCCAAGGATGATCAATCCCCTAGGATATAAAATACTAATGGAACTACCCGATGTTGGTTAGGATACCATAGTATTATTAGCATCACTCCCCCTTTTGAGGGAGGTCCTTTAGGATACTCAAACTTCACATGAGACAGAGTCTTGGTCAACACATCTGCAACCTGCTCATTTGTGCCAACATATTGGATCTTTATATATCCCCTCCACACCATATCAGAAATGCAGTGATATAAGATCTCTATGTGTTTCAAATTATCATGGAACACTGGGTTCTCCGTCATATTTATACAACTCTGGTTATCATATATAATCATGGTGGCTTCCATCTCCAGATCAAACAGACCTGTCAAAAAATTATGAACCCATATGGATTCATCACTGGCGAAACATGATGCATTGTACTCTGCTTTTGTCATGCTGAGAGAAATACTATATTTCTTCCTGCTTTTCCATGAATTCATGGCTGACCCAAAGATGAAACAACAACCTGAAGTGTTCTCCCTATCTGAAGCACTTCCAACCCAATCTAAATCAGTATAACCATACAGTCTGAAGTCATGATCTCCAATATAATAGAGACCATAATCCAACATACCCTTAAGGTATCTCATCACATGATTTTCAGCTACAATGTGAACACGCATGGGCTCTACCAGGTACTGACTCAAGTTGTTCACAACAAAGAATATATCTACCCTAGTATTCTTCAGATACATCAACGATCCAATAATCCATTTGTATAGAGTAGCATCAACCAACTCTGACGAGGTATCAACCAAGAGATTCAAATTCATTTCCATGGGTGTGTTCATGGATTTACATTCCAACATGTCAAACCTCTTCAATATTTCAACAACATACTTCCCTTCGTTAAGGAAGATTCTCGCTGGGCTCTGCCAAACTTCAAGACCTAAGAAATAATGCATCAGGCCTAGGTATTTCATCTCAAAATATTTGGTGAGATTCTTCTTACAATATGTGATGAGATTTTATTCTCCGATTAGGAATAAATCATCCACATATATTAGAAATATAATTGGATCATCATTCATAACCTTTAAGTAAAGGTTAGAGTTAGATTTACTCTTGGTAAAGAGCAAGCTTGTTAGGAAACTATCAATTCTACCATACTAAGTTGTAGGAGCTTGCTTCAACTCGTATAGAGATTTCTTCAACCTGCAGACACGAGTATTTATATCTTCAACTTCAAACCCTTTTGGTTGCTCTATATACACCTCTTCTTCAATAACACCATTTAAGAAAGTTGTTTTCACATCCATCTAGTGCAACTTCCACTTAATTTTGGCTGCAAGAGATATGATGGTTCTGATAGAAGTGTATCTTGTTACAAGAGAAAATGTTTCTTCATATTCAATACCTTCCTTTTGAGAAAAACCACAGGCCACAAATCTTGCCTTATGTTTTTCAATACTTTCGTCTGCTACATGTTTTATCTTGTATATCCACTTAGAATATACCACATCTTTGTTCTTTCATCTGGGAACTACTTCCCATACATCATTATTTATAATGGAATGGCATTCTTCTGTCACGGCGTCCATACAGTCTTTCTTATAAATGAATTCCTCAAAGAAAGTAGGTTCCTTTTGTATGAGATCACACATCAAGGCCATATAGCTGGAGAATGGCTTAGGTTTCTTTCTTTGTCTCATGGTTCCTTCTAGAGCACCATACTTCTCTGCATCTTGAATAAGTTCCCTTGCCCAAGCTAGCTTTATCTTGTGAGGGATATTTATACAGGGAAGTTCTTGAGATTCTATTATATCACGATCTTCTGGAATATCATCATCAGGGGTAACTATAACTTCCTTCACAAGTTCTGCAACTCTGGGAGCTACAGGTTCTTCTTCATATACTTCTTCAAGATGAAATTTCCATGATATTTTGAGTCCTACATCTTCATCAAAGGTTACATATATTCTAATCTCAATATGATGGTAACCTGGTATGTAAATTCTAAACACCTTAGAGACCTCACAATATTCAACAAATATTCCCTTATTTCATGAAGGATCAAACTTAGTTCTCTTTTCTTTTGGAATGTGTACAAATACTAGACAACCAAATATTTTGAGATGGATTACTTCTAGCTTCTTTCTGGTGAAAATTTATTCGGGAGTTTTGAATCCAAGTGCACTATGGGATAATCTATTTTGGACATACATTGTTGTTCTTGTTGCTTCAACCCATAATTGCATTGGAAGATCTTGATCGTGAATCATAGTCTTTACTGCTTCCATAATCGTTCTATTCTTTCTTTATACTATATCATTTTGTTGAGGATTATAGGGATTGGTGAGCTCCCTCTTAATCCCGGCATCTCTGCAAAGGATTCCAAATTCATTTGAAGTTTAATCTCCTCCATTGTCTGACCTGAGTATCTTTATTTTCCTTTTGGAGAGGTTTTCTACCAAGGCTTTGAATTCCCTAAACTTTCCGAGTACTTCATCTTTTGAATTCAAGAAATAAAACCAAGTTTTACAGGAGTAATCATCAATAAAGGATACATAGTATACATACCCACTTATAGAGGCTGATGGCATTGGACTGCATACATCTGAGTGGAAAAGCTCTAATATTCCTTGTGCTTTATTTTCACTCTTTGGAAAAGGATTCTTTATGTTCTTTCCTAGTACACATCCCTTGCATACACCTCCATGCTCAACCTTTAATTTTGGTAAACCCGTAACTACCTTTCTTACATATGGTAAAGATAGAGAGAATCTTTTTCTGGCCTATTATGTGCTTAGAGGAACCGCTATCTATGATCCAAGTATTCTCTCTAGGTGTCACAGATCCTGAGAAGGATGAAAACAAAACATAATCTTCAATCTATTCTTTAGTTAAATTCTTGGGTGGCTCATCATATTCAACTACATGGGAATGATGTCTTTTGTTATTTCTCCTCTTGTATTCTTCCCTTTTGGTAGGACAGTTCTTAGCAATGTGTCCCATCTTATCACAATGATAACATTGATAGGAGGAGAAATATTTTCCCTTTCTTTGACCCTTATGATATTTGTGGAATCTCTTTGGAGAGTGATATTCTTTATGAAAGTGGGTCTTCTTTTGAAAATGATACTTTTTCTTCCCACCCTTAGCATGAGAAACTAGGGCTTGATCTTATACTCTTAATAGGATGACTTCTCGGTTGGCCACTCTTGCTTCTTCTTGAACACATTCTTCCCATAAACTTTCAAATTGGAGTTTCTCTTTTCTTGCAAAAATAGTTTTGATGAAGGCATCCCAAGGTCTTATGAGATCATTAAGAGTTGTCATTATGAGTTCATAGTCATCTAAGTTGTCTCCAATTTCCTCTAACTATTCCTTGAATTGAGAAACCCTAGAGAAATAGTCTTGAACTATTTCTCCTTTCTGCATCTTTGTATTCTTGAGTTGGATTCTCAAATTCATCTTTCGGTTGATCTTCTTTCCTTCATACATGCTAGTTAGGAAATCAAACATATATTTTGGAGTATTATTAGAATATACTTGAGGGATCAAGTGGTATTTAATGAAATCTGCAATTTTTCTTTTATCCTTAAAAATATCCTTCTTGTACTTATCTTTGGTTGCTTCTTCTTCGGGTTCCGATACATTTTCTTTTATGAATTTTGTAAGGTCATTCTCCTCAATAATGAGTTCAATTTTTTACTTCCAGACATGGAATTTTTCCACACCTTTTAAATTGTCAACAAGCTTGGTGCTTGTAGACATCTTGACCTGGAGCTAAGAAAATGACCAGAAAATGAAAATGCTAAACAATTGAAACTGAACTTACTAGGAGATGCGTTGGGCTGAGGCAAGTTTGCTAGAGTTGACTGTTCTAGAAAATTCCAAGTTTTACCCCTTGAAACTTGACTTGTGCAATTCTGGGCTGGTACTTCTAGTATTGGTTCTGGTTCTCTAGTACCAGTTAAAAGTAGGGTTTGACTTTCCAGAGAATCTAGCCAATGAAAAAGTTTTCTCAAGCTGCCAAAAGATGTGTTAGGGTAGGGTGCACTTCCCAAGATAGTTTTTGGTAAAAAATTATTCTTCAGTGAAAATACCTAATTTTCTTGAACAAAAACAATGACGTCTAGATACCTAGTGAAAGACGATCTATTCAGTCAAGCTCTGATACCATGTTAAGTTTTTACTCTTGTTATTAGGTTATTTCCAAATTACATGAGCATTCAATGCATTTCCAAAACAACAGCATAAAGAGGATCACTAAAGATACACAATCACACAGTATGCAAAATTTTATCCTCGGAAACCCTCATGGGGGAGAAAACCCAACAAAAACTTCCTCAATAATAGATTGTCAATTCAATTCCAAGACTAAGACCAAAACACCAAAGATAAACCAAGACTGAGCATTCGCCTCTCTTCTCCTTCCTCCTGCAACTGCAACTACCTTCAAGATATGCACACTAGATGAGTGAGTGTGAGTGTGTAAGAGTGAGGCATCATCCTCACATATAAATACTAGTTGAGGAGGTGCTAGGGTTATGTCTCTTCACTTAGTAGGGATGACTTCTTCTCAGAGTGATTAAAACCACTTTATAAACACTAGGGGTCGAATTTACAAATACCACCATATAAATATGGTTTGACCAATCCAAAAAAGGGGATTTCATCTTATACAAGACCCGACATGATCAATCCACAAAATGGGATTTGATCTATAAGATAATAACTTAAATATAATTAGAATCTTCTTCGAAGTTATAATATTTCAACAAGAAGTTTGGTGACTGAGCATTTAAATGCGTTTAATACTGTGTTAAGCTAGTTATTGTCTATGGATATTAAAAGAATTTATGAGGAGAAGTGTATGATCCTATTATGTTACTTTCCATACAACTGGGATAGCTTAGTTGTGGCTATTGGGAGTAATACAACCACATTAGTGCTAGAGGATGTGGTTTCTTCTCTGTTGTCAGAAGAAATGAGAAGAAAGAACACGGAGGGATCGAACAAATATGATCTAGTAGTTAGAGGTTGATCGGTAGACATAGATAAAGGATGAATCTCCAGTAGAAAGTTCAAGTCGAAGGGTAGATATAAAACCCCGTTTTAGTTGGTGCGAAGATGATGGAAATGTGGTAAATCTGGGAATTATAAAAAGGACTGTAATTTGAAGGAAACAAAATTTAGTGTTGAATCCGACAAGAAGTAATCGACTGAGAGAAATACAACCTCGAAAAAAAGAGGTGATGTGTAACTGGTGTCGATAAGTACATAGTCAGATCAACATGTTTGGTTGATCAACTCAGGAGAATCATATCATATGGCATTACATAAAGAATGGTTCTTTGAATATGAACAATATGATGGGGGTGATGTGTTTGTAAATGTGTTGAACCTGCACATAATAGATCTAGATAGAAAATGACATACATAGTTTGCAGAGAAAATATGAGAAAAGAGAAGAAGGAGAGAAAGAATGGAATAATTCTCATTAACCAAATGAATGAATGATAATTTACACATGATATAATCTGTATAACTCAACTAATGCACACTGAAGGAGAAGACAATGTGCCATAGTGGTGGTCTAGAGTGATCCGGTCACACACCAACAGTTACGGTAGTAAACTGCCACCTAGTCTAGTCTCTCAGGAAGTTATGAGAGTGAACTGCCACCTAGTCTGATTTAAATAGTCTCTCAGTCTTTAGTTAACTAACTAAAACAGAGTGAAGTGAGGAGGAGATCAGGGAATCATGAGTAATGCACTATTCTGGTGATAATCCCAAGGACAATGCACATTATCTGGTGATGATCCCAATGTTGCATGATGATGATCCCAATGTGACATCTAGACTCCACTCAACTGATCAAACTGAAGTGTGAACTGAAGAGAATATTCTCCTAGAGGAATATTCTCCCTAAACTATAGGAGACTTAATAATGACTAATAAACATAGGGAAAACCTTAGGAAAAATAAATCCTAGGTGTGTGTGAAGTATCTCCAACATCCCCCATGAATATCACTATGGTGAAAATAAAGAATGGGTCCCAACAACGAGGCCATGTTAGGTATCCAAATACAAAAAATACAATGAAATAAATGACAAAAGAGGGAAAAACTCATGGGAAAAACCCCCACTCAAAGTACAATGTATGTAAAAAGAATAACTGACAGTTGTTATGCAACTGTTTCCTTCACTCCAAGACAAGTGCATAGAGAATGGAACTTCTTCTCAGTGAAGGTCTTGGTGAAGATGTCTATAGTTTGTTCTACTAAAGGACATAACTACAGGTCGATGAACCCCTTGTGTACTAAGTCCCAGATGTAGTGTAAGTGGATCTCAATGTGATTCGTCCACTGCCTCTGAACTGGATCTTTGCAAAAATTCAGAGTGCTCTAGTTGTCACACCAGATGACGATCGATTGACGAAACTGAATTCCCAATTCAATGAGAAAATGTTGTAGCCACATATCCTGAATGGTTATGTTAACTACCCCTTTGTACTCTCCCTTGGCTGAAGATAGATCAATAACAACCTGCTTCTTGCTCGACCAATAGATAGGCCCAGAATGAATACTGAGTGAGTAACCATATGTGGACTTGTGATCAATGCTATCTCAAGTCCAGTCAGAATTAGTGAACCCAATGAGGTCCATGTAGAGTTTGCTGCATAGTGAATCCAAAGGTGATGGTTCCCTCTACGTATCAAAGGATACACTTTGCAACCTTCCATTGTAGCTCATGTGGTTCCTGCATGAACGTGGAGACTGCTCTAACTACATAGGAGAGGTCTGTTATGGAGTGTGTGAGATACAAAAATATCCCCACTCATTGTCTATACAGTGTTCTTTCAACCAGTGGAGTGTCCTCGCCATCCTCAAGTCTGACTCCTGATAGAAAAGGAGTCAGGGTAGACTTGCATTCTATCATGTGAAATATCTCAAGGAGTTCTCATGAATACTTAGCCTAAGACAATTCGATGCCTGATGCATCCTGAATGATCTCGAGTCCAAGGAAGAAATGCAGCGGACCCATGTCCATCATCAAGAACCTGTCATGCATAATACTCTTGACTGCAACAATCGTTGAAGTCAAACAACTAGTGATCAAAAAATCATCAACATACAAAACTAGGAGTAGAAGTGAATCAAGAATCCTAAGAATGTAAACATTCAAGTCTAACTAACAATGTACAAAGTTCTATGACAACAAGTAGGAGTCCATATTGGCATACCATGCCCTCAGGGCCTGCTTGAGGCCATAAAGAGACTTCTTTAGTCGACAGACCAAAGATTAATCCTGCATAAATCCTTGGGGCTGCTCCATATAGATCTCCTCAGAGAGATCTTTGTGAAGAAATTCATTCTTCATGTCCATATGATGGAATTCCCATCCTTTGGTTTCCACAATGGAAAGTTCCAAATGTATGGAATCCATATTTTCTACTAGAGTGAAGGTCTCATCATAGTCAATACCATTCACCTACTAAAATCCTTTGGAAACTAGCCTGGATTTGTATCTGCTAAACTGTCCATCCACTACACTCTTGGTCATGTAGACCCATCTGCACCTGAAAATTTTCCTTCCTGCAGGAAGGGGAACCAGATCCCAAGTCTGGTTCTCTAGGAGGGAGTTTTACTCCTCCTGCATGGTGGATTCCCAAAAGGGATTTCTAGAAGCCTCGCCATAGGACTGTGGATCTGAATACTAAACCAAGAAAATATGCCTCACTATCAGTGGCAGTGAGTGCCAAAGGAGGCTCCTCCAAAAAAAATCGATTCCTCCTAGTATCAGCTGGATCCCCAACAAGATCTCTTGCATCCTGAAGAGTAGTCTTGGCCCACTTGGGCCTCAGCTATGGCTCTGCATATGCATCTTCATGCATTGACTCTGCATATGACTATACTTAATCTGTATCTATATCATCTGCATCCTCTGAATCAGAACTCTCATCTAAAGAAGATTCATCATGTGCATGCTCATCATCTTTGACAGGTGGAAGAACAAAAGTTTATGCATGCAGTTGTTGAGGCACATGTGAGACACTTTCCTCAAATTGGAAAATATGCTAAATGATGAGTTGGTTTGAGGAAATATCAATGAGTCTGTATCCCTTCACACCGTCGGGGTATCCAACAAAGATACACTATGTGCTTTGTGGATCAAGTGCCTTCCTCTTCTCAGAGGGAATCTTGGCCCATGTATGAGAACTGAATATACAGAAGTGGGTCACTTCCGGTTTGAGGCCACTCCAAGCCTCGTAGGGGGGTGTTTTCCTTGACATATCTATTGGAAGATTTGTTTTAGATGTAGGTTGCACAATTAAGTGTTTCAACCCATAATCTATGTGGAAGTGACTTTGCATGTAGCATCCAAAATTCCATCTCTTTTAGAGATTTATTTTTCCGCTCAACAACTCCATTTTGCTGTAGAGTATAGGGAACTGTCTGTTGCAATTGAATCTCAGCCTCATGGCAAAGATTATGTATCTCATGGTTGAAATAATCTCCCCCATTATCTATTCGGGGGACTTTTATCTTCTTTCTTGACTATGTTTCAACACGGGTTTTGAAATCTTTGAGGTGTTGAAAGACCTCTGATTTTTTCCTAAGAAAAAAAATCCATGTGAAGCGTGAGAAATCATCAACACAAATGAGCACATACCTTGATTTACTGATTGATGGACTCGAAAAAGGGCCCATGAGGTCACTATGGATCATATCTAAGGGAGAGGAAGCCTTCTGAGTCCTTCCTTTGTCAAATTTCTCTTGAGGGTTTTTCCCAAGAAGACATCCCTCACAAGTTCATTTGGAGAAGTGGATGTTAGGTAGACCATCAACCATTCTCTACTTGCTAATTTGTTTCATATATATGAAATTTAAATGCCCAAACATTTCGTTCCATATCCTACTGCTTTCATCAACATGGGTAAGCAATAATGCAAAATCTGGTTCAATAAATTCAGAAAATGTGTAGAGTCTAGATTGATGATTTACCTCACTGGTAGAAACCATGGAATTGGTTTGAATGTCATAGATATCCATTGCATCAGGTGTGAATATGACTCTCTTTTTGGTGCCGAATTTAGTCATCTGATACACTAAGAGAATACTGATGGAAAGTTTGGGAACATGTAGTACATTCTCGAAGCTTCCGTTTGTGAGTTCAATTATTCCTTTGTCGGTGACCTCGACTGGAGAGTTTCCCCCATGAGAATAGGAGGACCTTTGCATGCGTCCAATGAAGAATAGACTTATTTTTTGGCTTCCATTTGGTTTGATGCACCTGAATCTACAATCCAAGCATCAAGAGAGGAATTGATGGAAATCAAAGCATGGATAGAATTTCCTTTCTTGGGATTCTGTTCTTCTGACCTCTTCTTCTTGGCACCCTCGGGGATGCGATCTCCAAGGTTGGTTTTTTTGAATTATTTGGGCCATTTGATCTATATGTTTCTGCATACATGTGGATTCTAGATGGAATAATTTATGGGAGTAAGTGCATTTATCCCCTTTTCTTCTCTTTCTACCTTTAGATCCGAAGGCATCGTTGAAGGGTTTTGAGTACCCTTCCTTCTTTGGATTTACATTTTATTTCCTTTTTTATTTGTCTTTATATTTATGATTTTTATGACCTATACCATCATGAAAATTAAGTGCATGTGCCTTTGGGCCTTTGATTTTTCCCATGTTGATAAACTTGTTCTGCTCTTGTCTCAGAGATTCAATAAATACCTCAAGAGAGGGAGTCTTCTAGGTGGCTCCAGAGGTGATACTAACTGAATGAAATGTGGATACAAACACTGAGTATTCTGGACCTATTTTGGATAGAATGGTGAGAACCATTTTTTTCTCTTCCTTAGATTTATCAACCCCGCAAGCCTTGAGTTGCGACAACAAATCTTTATATTTGGTAAAGAAATATTGGATATTGTCAAAGGTTTTTGGATCCAATGTGAGAAATTCCACCTCAAGCATGTGTCCCCTCATCTCGTCCTATTTTCCAAAAATCCCTCCATGGTGGTCCAGGCTTCATTGGGGGTTTTACAGGAGGATATGTGAAAGAGGAGTTCAGGAGAAATGAGACTAAAAATAGTTCCAAACATTCCATTCAGATACTTGGATTTTTCTATGGCTGATGTGGATTCAATATCTATGTCCATGTTCAACTTGTATAATCCTTTGCCTCGAATATACACTATCATCTTCTTTTTCCATGCAAATTAATTGTATGGTGTAAGAATGAATTCTTTTGGAAATTCCATTTTTCCACTATCTTCAATATTCGATACCTACAAAAAGAATCTGGTGTGTATTTTTTTTTAGCAATCCGTCGACTCTGATACTATGTAAATGTGTTGAACCATCACAAAATATATCTATCTAGCAAATGACATACACAGTTTGCAGAGAAAATATAAGAAAAGAGAAGCAGGAGAGAAAGAATGGAAGAATTCTCATTAACCAAATGAATGAATGATAATTTACACATGATATACTTTGTATAACTCAACTAATGCACACTGGAGGAGAATCCAATGAGCTATAGTGGTGGTATAGAGTGATATGGAAACACACCAACAATTATGGGAGTAAACTGCCACCTAGTCTAGTCTCTCATAAAGTTAAAGGAGTGAACTGTCACCTAGACTGAGTTAACTAGTCTCTCAGTCTTTAGTTAACTGACTAAAATAGAGTGAAGTGAGGAGGAGATCAGGGAATCATGAGTAATGCACTAGTTTGGTGATAATCCCAAGGAAAATGCATATTATTTGGTGATGATCCCAATGTTGCATGGTGATGATCCCAATGTGGCATCTAGAGTCCACTCAACTGATAAAACTCAAGTGTGAATTGAAGAGAATATTCTCCCTAAACTATAGGAGACTGAATAATGACTAATAAACATAGGGAAAACCTTAGGAAAAATAAATCCTAGGTGTGTGTGAAGTATCTCCAATAGTGTTCATGGGGGATGACTCAAAAACCAGAATTGTCAGACGGGGAAGAGTCTGACTAACACTACACGATGGGAGGAAAAGAACCCTTCCAGGTGTGCTACACATTTCAGGTTTGGAAAGAAACTTGATATCTTTCAGTAATATTAGTGATGCAGGTGTGCATACTTTGTTTCATAAGGATTCATGAAAGATGGTCAAAGGTGCGATGGTCTTAATGAGAGGAGTTCGGATTGGTACCCTGTACAAGATGTTAGGGAATGTCGACTCGACTGGATGCCACAACATTGTTTCTCCTGAAATCGACTCGAATTCTACTCGACTCGACTCGATGTCGAAACAAATCGACTTGAATTGAGCCAAGTTGGTTCAAACTGAATCGACAAGACATGATGAGATTGAATTGACCAGGTTATGGCACAAGAGGATGGGACACATTGGAGAAAAAGGACTTCGAGCTATGCAAAAAAAATATATGGTCAAAGGTTTTCCTGAATGTGGTTTAGAAGTTGAATTTTGTGAACATTTCATATATGGAAAACAAATTCGGGTGAGCTTCTCATCTGGAGTGAAAAGGGAAATGGGATTCTAGAACTAGTTCATAGTGATGTGTTTGGCTCGGTTACAGTGCCTTCACTTGGTGGATCCATATATTATGTCTTCTTCATAGTTTATTTTTCCAGGAAGACATGGATATACTTCCCGAGGAATAAATCATATTTTTTCGAGAGATTTAAGGAGTTTAAATCTCTTGTGAAAAATCAGATAGAGAAAAGGATTAAATTGTTGAGTACTAACAATGGTGGTGAATTTTGTGGAATGGAATTTGATCAGTTATGTAAGTAGTGTGGCATAGCACACCAAAATAACACACCATATACCCCACAAAAAAATGGAGTTTTCGAGAGAATGAATAGAACATTGATGGATAAGGAAAGGAGCATGCTTAGTGTTGTTGGGCTTGCACAAGAATTCTGGGAAGAGGTAGTCGAGACTACAATATATATGGTAAATATGTCTCCTTCTTCGGTGCTAGTCAACACGACTCCAAATTAGGTATGGTATGGTAAGAATCCTTTGATGGCACATCTCAAAGTATTTGGTTGTGATGCATTTGTGTGTGTTCCCAAGGAAAAGAGGATCAAGTTGGGCAAGAAGGTATTCAAATGTATTTTCATCGGATATAAAGAAGGAACTAAAGGATATAAGATTTGGGATCCTACATCAAGAAGAATAGTATAAGTCAAGATGTGGTCTTCAAAGAAGTTGGAGGTAAATATGAGCCTAAGGAAGTTGTTCATACCGAGAATAATCCTGATACGGTGTGATTTGAGCTAAGGGATGAACAAGATGAGTTAGATGAGTCGACTGAATCTAAGGAAGAGGTGGAACAACTGAATCCAGCGGTAAGGAGGTCAAAAAGAATAAGAAAACTAGTTGAGAGATATAGTCCGCCCGACTTTTGTTCTACATTTGTGCTAACTTCCATCAAAGATGAGCCCAAGTTGGTCGGTGAGGCAATCGACTCAGCAGAGGGTAAACTCTGGAAGGACGCCATGGTTGAAGAGATGGAATCTTTGTACAAGAATGAGACATGGGATTTATTCAAGTTACCTAGTGGAAGAAATCTCATTGGCATAAATTGGGTATTCAAGAAGAAGATTAATATCATGGGTCAAGTTGAGAATTTCAAAGCTCGACTAGTAGAGAAAGTTTATTCCCAAGTCGAGGGAGTCGACTTCAGTGATATTTTTTCCCCTGTTGCAAAAATAAATTCCATTAGAGTACTAATGTCTATGGCTGCAACATTCAATCTGGAGATAGAACAGATGAATGTGAAGATAATGTTCCTACATGGGGAACTGGAAGAAGAAATATACATGAAATAACCTAAAGGATTTGTAGTAAAGATAAAGCAAGAGGTGGTGTGTAAACTCAAAATATCCCTTTATGGTCTAAAGCAATCACGAAGGATGTGGTACCAGAAGTTTGACACATAAATCCTTAGTTTCGGATTTGTGAGAAGCAAAGTTGATCACTGCATATATTCCAAGGTAGAAGGTGGGTGTTTCATATATGTAGCTTTGTATGTTGATGACATGTTTCTAATTAGAAACAACATGGATGCAATAAAGGAGGTGAAGAAGCAACTATCCTCCAAGTTTGACATGAAGGATCTCATTGCAACTAACTTCATTCTGGGACTGGAGATTAAGAGAGGTTGAGCCACTAGAAATCTTTCGTTGAATCAAATGAAGTATATTGAGACAACTCTGAAACGATTCAACATGTAGGATTGCAAACTGGTGAAGGTGCCAATTCCAGTGGGAAAAAGGCTTACTACTGAACAATGTCCAATGACACATTAATAAATAGAGGACATGGCATGTGTTTCCTATGCAAGTGTTGTTGGTAGTCTAATGTATGGAATGGTCTATACTCAACAAGACATTTCTCATGTAGGGGGAGTTTTAAGCAGGTACATGTCAACAATTGGAAAGGAGCACTGGACAATTTTCAAGAGAGTATTCATGTATTTGTGTGGCATTAAGGACTATGTTATATGCTGCCAAGGAAGACCTGAAGGTGACAGTGGCAAATTAGATGTACATGGCTTTGTCGACGTTGAATGGGCTACAGATATGGATCGACATAGGTTGAACAATGGATATATATTCAAAACATTTGGTGGAGGAATAATCTATATGAGCAAGTGACAGGTGGTTGTATCCTTTTCAACAATAGAATTTGAATACATGGGAGCCACTCATGGAAGCAAGGAAGTGGTATGGATTCAAAGGTTGTGTTCAGGAATTAGGTTTGAGAAGAGAGCTATGAAGGTGAGTTGAGATAGTCAAAGCACAATATTTATGGAAAAGAACCCTTCTTATCATTCAAATACTAAGAACATCGATGTACAATACCATTTCATAAGAGATATGGTGGAAAGAAACAAGGTTCTACTGGAGAAAGTAGACACGTTGGACAACATAGCAAACTCATTGACCAAGTCTGTGAGTGTTGTGAATTTCTCTTGGTGTAGAGAGGAAATGGGAAATTTTACCCTGTGTCTGTGAATGAAAGTACATGAATCCCTTGTCTCAGCAAATAAGACAACAAATGGGAGAATGTTGGGTTGTTATATTATTTGTAGTAAAAGTCTAGTCGAGGTAAATCGACTAATGGTTGAAGGTTGAAGTGGATCGATAGCAGGTCGAAGTCGAGGTAGATAGACAATAAGTCTAAGGTCGAGGAAGTCGACCAAGTAAAGTTGAAGTCAAATATATCGACGACAAGTCAACTGAAAAGAGGTTGAAGTGTGGGTGTTAGACGACCGACTAGAAACTTAATGAAGGATCGACTGGTAACCTGACATGGAGGTCGACTGTAACAGAATCCCAGGACTTGTGGGATTTGTAGCCAATGATATGCATGGATCTGTAATCATTTTTTTGGGCGCCAATATTTAGTGTTTTTTCTGTTGTAAAGCATATAAAGAGGCATGATGTAAGGACTTAAAGGCTAATGCGAGAATTTTAATGTTGTAATGCTAATGCATGGTAAATCATAGGTTGTTGTTCATGTATATATAAGTCAAATTGGCTACAAGGTTGTTCTTTCCTGTGCAAGAGGGTATGATGTCAATTGTGTCTTAGGTGCGGACCAAGTTTAGACATGTAACATTTTATTCTTATTGAATAAGACAACAATAGAGAAGAATACTCAAAGGAATATTGGTTTCTCCTAGTTAAGGGTTCCAGGGTAAAATCTCGGTGTACTCTGTGATTTATTTTTCCATTTACGTTCCTGATTAAATTCTTCTTCTCTTATGCTAGGATTAGTGTGGAAGTGCCTTGGATTTTCTGATAATGCTCCTCCTCATGCATTCAACAACACAATTGGTTCTTCTATCAAAACTCTCTTGGATTCCATAACTGCTATCAAATCATTTCCTTGTCTGGTCTAACCTACAAATAAAACCTTTAAACCAAAGTTAATTCAAACACATCAAGTCAACACATTCAATATTTGATCATGATCTTGAATCCTTTTGTTCATTCCTATGAATCAATTCATTTGATCTGTCCTATTAGATTTCACCAATATGAATTCCTATGTATAATATCTCTCCATAACTTGTACTCAAAAGTACGATTGCTTTGCCTCTCCTTCAAAGAATACCAACTCCCTATTGTTATTATGTGCTTCTCTATACATGCCTTTGTATTTACTTCATAACTGAATTCTTGTACCTGTCAACATAGACTTCAGATTTATTATTAGCCAAATAAATCTATTACCTCATGCCTCCTAAAATGTCCAAACATTATGTTGATGTCTTTTCTCCAATTTTGCACCACTTACTTGTAATCATTCAAATGAGATATTTAATTCACTCTGATACCACTTGATAGTGACCTACCAGGTCTTCCCACATCATGGCAGCTTAAATTGGATTGTTTCTCATTAAACCCACAATGGGGTGTCCAAGGATCTGTCTAAAAGCATATAACAAGTTAAGCCCTCACGCACTTACCTTATTTCTCTTCAACAATGGCTAGAACCATAACCCAACCTAAAAAGGTGCTTGTTGTATCTATAACATCTCTAAGCCCAAGCTCCTATTATTCAACCATGTTATCAATGGACATGGTCGAGCACTTAAAAAATGGGCACTTACTTCCTCAGAGCTCTTATCCTGACCGTAGATCTCTCTTACAATTCACAATCAAAGGTTGAGGTGATCATCAACCGAAGGGATGATCCGACAACCCTATTTTAATCAGTCAGTGAGATGAACAACTCACGCTACTCCAACATGGTGGCACATTAACAAATTTATATTGCATGCATTAATCTGGAAGCTACACGTAATCAAATCAATGAACGGTCTAGATTAATAGTGTGACACCTCCATAAAATTAATGCTCGTGAAACACCAATTTGCGCTTTCAATGCCAACCATTGATCCAAACTTTTAACTAACGATTAGACCTGTATGCCACACACCCCCACCACCATTTCCATTAGCCCCATCCATCGAGGCTTCCACAATAGAGGTTTCCTTAGAGAAGGTTGTACAACCTAGTGCTCCATCTGCCAGTGAATCTCCATTGAAGCCCGAGATATTCAGCGTGAGATAATGTGTTGATGTTATTTTTGTGCATCATGAATTTTATTTTACGCATATTTATTTAATTTTCTTGACTTGATCCTTGTAACTAATGCAGGGTGGCATCACAGAGAGATTGGGGTTGCATAGGAGGGTAACACCCTCACAATTCATAGTAGCATATGTGGTGAGTTGTCTTAGTTTAAATTACAAAGTATCATTTTGTATGTATATTAATTCATTGAGGAAAAAAACTTATAAAAATGTTTTTTCTTCATGCAGACTCTAGAGCGTCGAAACACTCCTAGGCCTAGAACCACTCAAGGTGCTTCCTCGATTAAGAGAAGAAAGATGTATTTCTAGGATTCTCATGACGGTGGCGAGGGTGTGAATGGTCAATGATTGACCAACTACTTCCATTTTGTATCTAAGCCACCATATGGATGTTTTTAATGTTAGGGAATTTTTTGTCACTTTGTATATTGGGCACGAGTTGCCATTTTGTAAAAAATGTACAATATATACATTTCATGGCACATTTTTTTATGAATCTCATTGTTTCTGCATTTATGTTGATGAATATATGAATTTCAAAGTGTATGAATTTTATGTGTATTAATCCCTTGATTTTTTTCTAAAGTGATTATAAATACTTGTGTTATGCATTATCAAATATATTGTGGTGGAAAATATTGCTAAGTGTTAAATCCATAAGCAATTAATGGTTCTCAAGTAGCATTTCTTGCTAATAAACCATGCATCTCTACATTATCAATATATCATTCCTTTTGAATTATTTGCATGAATGTTGTGGATATTATAACTCACAACCAACAATATGGACTACCTCTTGAATTATCTCCATCTAAATCCAATGAAAATCCACCCTCAAAGATTGATCACTTGAAAATATTGTGACCTAAAAAAATGGCATATTAAAATACTTTATTATAGAAATACATTTTCTCATTTATCATCTACATATTTGTAAATCACTTAACAATATTAGCTCAATGGTATGTCAAATTAACCTCCATAACTAGTACTAGAATTACTCAACTATGAAGATGGCATAAGCTAAAATTCAATTATGCAAGTACACAACATTTGGACAACCCAAACACTTCATACATATTTAGAATATGAAGTACATGGACCTACCAATATCTTATCACAGGTTGTTACAAGTCAGGCTCTTCAAACCCTAGCTAGGGAAACCATAAGATAACATTAGCCAATAGCTCACTCCATTAGAGATCATCAACAAGCTATCATACATAATGGTAAGTCCTTTTTGGAACCTACATTTCTATCCCAAAATTGTGCAAGATCAACTCCCTATATCTTCTCTATGCACATTAGGTGGCACTAGGGTTTTCAAATTACATAAAACCCTAACTTCTTCTCTTATGAGAGATATATAATAAAAGTCTTTCTTTTCTCCTCTAGGTATAAGTCCTAGTATTCCTAGTCTCCTTAGGACAAAACCTTGACCCTAGTCTTCCCTTGACATTCCTTTGAGAAGCCTAGTTGTTAGTTTGTTAGTTGATTCAATCCATAAATTGACCATTTTCTAGGGCACACACATTATTCCCCTCTTTCTATGCATGGCATATATAAAATAATTTTATTTATGTGTAACCCTTCATAAATTCCAAAAATACTAGTCAATGACTCATTAATGCACTCATGCTTGTTTAGGTTGTGTAGTGGGTATATGTAAATTTTGTTAAACCCATCAATTATTAATAACATTTATTCAATCTTCCATGATGTCCATTAAACTTATTCATTTTTATCAATACAATGAGAGAGTTCACATGGAAACTAGATCTTGGAATGGGTATCATTTTCAGCCTATAGATAAAGGTTTTGAGGTTACATTTCATGACACACCATAGAAAGTAATGATATGCTACCAAATTTCCTCTAGGGAGACTTGGAACCATTATTATTTTCCCTCCACCATCTATGAGAGTTTATTGCAAATTCCTACCCAATTTTTGGGTTAGAGCACACAATGAGACAAAGGACCTTCCCAAACACAATCCCACAAACATGTTCATTCCATGCCATTTCCATGCCTTTTCATGCCATGCCATGCCATGTCATGTCGTGCCATGCCATTCCATTTACTTGCCATTGTCCTGCCTTTCCAAGCCATGCCATGGCATGCCATTTCCATGACATTTCCATGCCTTTCCATGCCATGCCATTTCCATGCCTTTCTAAGCCATTCCATGCCATGCCATTTCCATTTTCATTTCCATGCCTTTCATTTCCATGCCATTCCATTTCCATGCCTTTACATGCCATGCCATTTCCATGCCTTTCCATGCCATGCCATTTCCATACCTTTCCATGCCATGCCATTGCCATGCCAATGATATGCCTTTCCAATCCATGTCATTGCCATGCCATGCCATTCCTGCAAGGCTATCAATTCACAAGAGTGTGTGTGTGTTCTTAATGCAATGAGTATATATTTTATTATAGACCAAACATATCTATGAATAGATAAGTATAGGGATATGGGGAAAAATAGGACATAAGGGGTTAGGATTGAAAGTGTTTTTCAATCATAGAGAAATGGTTATAACACCAAGATGTGGGTGATGTGGGTGCAAGGGTTGTGGGGCATTTAACAAGAGCTATATTCATAGTGCACTCAAGGATCGATTGTGGAGGGGTTAATGGTTTATTATAGGTTATTCATAGGCTTAGATGGAGCTAGGGGGTTCTAGGTCATGGTATAAATCTATCTCTAGCTCTATGTCATGGTATATTTCATGGTATATGTATATGTCATGGCCTACGTCATGGTCATCGTATAGGTCTAGGTCATCGTATAGGTGTTTCCATGTCTAGGTATTACTATGTCTAGGTCTAGGTCTAGGTCTAGGTCTTGACATTTCTAGGTCAAGGCCATTTCTTTCCTTGAAATGTAGGTAGGGGGCTGCAAAGAGAGGAATAAAGAGAGTGTGAGAGGGGGAGAGGGGAAGACAAAGAGAGTCAGAGAGAGTGAGGGACATGGAGATGGCATGGTAAGGACTCTCTCTCTCTCTCTCTCTCTCTCTCTC
>JASDQU010205633.1:0-12249 GCA_032191745.1 Picea mariana
TCATTTAGTTCTTCTCATAAAATCCGGATCATAAATTCCTCTAGGTTGTTTTCCTCAATTGGTGTGACGTTGATTCGCTTGTCAATTATTGAAAACTGAGTAAAATTTTGTTTAATTGCTTCTTGGATACTTGTGGGGCTTGGTATTTATCTTCATAAAATGAAATTTTGTCTAAAATTGACCCTCCCTTTTTCTTGGTTCATAACACCCAAAATATTGCAACCTGAATGATGCATAGGTGGTCGATCTGGTGGCCTCACTGTATCAACCCCATCGTACCATTCGTTGAGGGTGAATCCAAGGCACAGGCGGGTTCGACGGGGAGTGAATTCCCTAGTGTTTATGCAAAGGACTGTCTGCTTTATGCATACAATCTCAAATGGTTGTGGTATAATTGCAACAATCCTTAAATAATTTTGAAGCGTATTGGAAGAATATCCATGTGAATTTGTTGGTATTGTGTGAAGAAAAATAGGTGATAGCATTCTCAGTAATGCTAGAAGGATATTTATGCATATCTACAATAAGTAACTTCCTTGGGTCAACATACATAGCCAATATTAATTCTTAGCATAAGATCTTGATTCCAGCGCGCTCAATTATTTGTTAACTTATGAGCTTGTTTGTGTAGTAACAGAGGTAGTGGCCCACACGCATGATGTTGACCTTGGCATTATCTGAATTTTGCTGGAGTCTTAACCTGTTAGGTTTTCACACCTCCATTTAATCAGATGCATATTATAGTAAGACAAATGGAGTGGATTTAGCATCAAATTCCCTTCTTACCTGAACAACACTTTGTTAGTTCCACCTGGACTTCGTATCTCATTTTTTTTCTTATGCTTATTTTGGATTGCAACACCTGGTTAGCATGAAAACACACCTTCTACATTTATTGCGGCTTGTGCCACATTTGTCGAGATATCGTTACATCCACTTTAACACTTAATTAGAATTGTTGAGATGTTGCGTTGATGCTGCGTTAACATTGGTGAGAGTTAGCTTTTACTTGGGTTGAGATGTTGTGTTATGATTTCACCTTGCATTATACATGGAGGATTTGAACTCATCCCTTGTTGTCCCAGGATTGAAGGACTTTCTGAATCACTTTCATGTGTGGTATAGGATTTAGGTGTGTGGGTTGTTGTTTTGTTTACCATGAATGAGCATCCTTAGAGTAGTATCTTTGCATCCAGCTTCATGTTACTGCTGCATGTTACCTTCTTCATTGTGATCAGATTTAGTGTCTTGTTTTTCCACTAGTTCAATGTGTGACAATGTCGTTGACTTCTTGAATCTTTTGTTCTACCAAGATTCGAAGAACTGTGTTTGTCTTGACCACCAACTTATGTGAGTATGATATAGTTGTTAGTTGGTTGTCCCCTTTTCTCAAGCAAGCCTTCCTCTGTTTAAATATGGGAACCAAGCCTCACATTATTACTCCCTATCACTGTTTTCTTTGTCCCTTACCTTAATCGTATCAATCAAGACTATTTACGGTGCCTATTGCGTCGATATTTATTTTAGATGGATACATAAGGCAACCTTAAATTTTGATGGGATTATCAATGTCAATCCCTTATAATGCTCATTTGCACTGATTTGATAGTTCCTTTTTGACCGATGAGTCAGCTTAGATCCTTTTTTATAGTGCCTTCGACTGACTTCTCCTTAATTCTTAAGGGACTTTAAGAATAGAATAGACATTGTTATATTATAGTGGGGTCTTCCTTGGGTTCTTTATTGGTTTCACGAGCCAACTTGGAGTCCTTACCTTTATAATTCATAGGATTGATCTACATACTACTTAGACGGAGTTGAAAACCTATCGACCCTTGTATAGGAACATTGATGTAGCCTGAAGTGTTCCTGTATTGTTAAGAGAATGTTTGGGTCCTTCCTTTAAACTTAAACCTGGATTTTTAATTAGCCTAGAAGTTCTCGTACATTGTGCAAAAGATATTTTTCTCTCCTT
This sequence comes from Picea mariana, assembly GCA_032191745.1. Lineage (NCBI taxonomy): Eukaryota > Viridiplantae > Streptophyta > Pinopsida > Pinales > Pinaceae > Picea > Picea mariana. Next base: position 1,976 of record JASDQU010205633.1, read on the forward strand.
TAATTAGCTATATTACTCTTGTGCCATTAAATAATGTCGATGTATGGTTGGTAAAGCAATTAGATTTTCTTACGCCTTTAATTAATGTTGATGTATGATTGACTTAGAAATTGGATTACTCTTGCATAATGTAATAATGTTGATGTATGATTGATACAATAATTATCCTAGTCTTGCGCCATGAAAACAAAGTCAATGATTACTCTTGCGCCATGATTAATTGGTGATTAAGATTGATTGATTGATCTAGTTGATGTTCAACTTGATTGGATTAGTGGGAATTAGACACCTCCTTGTTCCTCGAAACAGTCGCCAGCCCTGAGACCTTAAGTGTTCAAAATAAATCGGATGAATCTTGGGCTTGAGCGTTGGTTGTGTCCTAGATGTCCTAACTTTGCAGGGTAAGTTGGGCGGGTATTTATTTTAATTATTCAGTGTTTGGTTTATCATTATTTATATTTTCTTCAGTTGATCTTGCATTGCTATTTATGATACTTGTCGATTATGTGTCGTTATCTAAAGTGATGAAGTNGTTGATTATGTATCGTTAATAATTATGTTAATGCATTGACTTTGTGCCTCTTTCAATTATGTTAATACTTGATTTTGTGTCGTCACTAATTTGGATGATGTGTTGATAACATTGCTAATTAATTATGTTGTGACGATATTAGTTTTTCCTAATGCAAAAAAATATATATATTTACCTAGTACATCTCTATTTTTATTGTAATGGAGGGGTCGTTACATGCGGTATCAGAGAAGGTTCAACCCTGCGACTTGGGATCATTACGCCTTCCACTATATCAAAATTTTGATTAATAACTTATCTCTAATTAAAATTGAAATTGTCCTTACGGTAATCATAGTTAGAGGACATCGTGGAGGTAGATGACGTGATGCTAGGGGAAGAGGTGAGACGCCTCTAGTAGCATCCATGCTAGAGGGGTCTAACCCCAAAGGAGAAGAGAAAGTCATTGGGCAAGAGAAGATTGCGGTGGGGGATGTGGTTGGTTTGATGAGGTCCTTCCAGAGGATGTCAGAGGCCTTGAAAAACTGACTAGATAAAGATGAGGCTAGGGTGCCTATACCTACTGAGGGTTCATAGTGCGCTCTAGTTGGAAGTGGTAGCATTCAGAGAGGACTTGAGAAGGTTAAGTTTCTTGAATTCATGGGTGCCACGGACGGCTCAACCATCGAGGCATGGTTGGAGAACATGGAGATGTGCTTTTCACTTCACGACTACACCTCCCACGTGAAGGTATGCATGGCGGTATTCCAGTTGAAGGGGAGTGCTCTTCTATGGTGGAAGATGCTCCTACCTCAACTAAACATGGTTGTCGAAGATGTGTCATGGACATTGTTCTAGGAATGGTTCCGAGAAAGGTATTTTTTAGAGGAATTCATTGAGCGCTAGTTTAATGAGTTCAATGCCTAGTTTAATGAGTTCAATGCCTTACGACAGGGTGGTCGTACGATTCCCGAGTATGAGGCCCAATTCATGGAGATTCTTAGGTATGCTCCACATATGAACACTGAGAAGCTAAAGGTCAACAAGTTTTTGTTCGAACTTAACTTCAACATTCGTGTGAAGGTGAGGATCCTAATGCCTCAGACATTTCACAATGTAGTCTAGAAGGACCTCATAGCTAAGGAATAATTGACCAACAGGGGTCAGGGTAGGACTCTTGGAAGACTGACTAGACATAAGACATCAGGTGCGTAGCAACATCAAACACTAGCCTGACATACGAAAGGCTATCGAGATACGTCGAGAGGATCCACGTTCATGACACCATGAGGATTGGGTCCTCAGCAAAGGACACCCTACAGAGGAACACAACATCAACAACAACGTCGCCCATAACAATAACTGTTTAGGCATGTTCAAAATAACAGACCAGGATATCAGGATGGTAGGCCAAAAACTTCTACCTTGGGGACCAGGAGTACTGGACCGAAGACCAGATGTTGGACATGTGGAGAGCCACATTACTAGCAAGACTATTTGGTTGTAAAGGCTAGAGTGGCTGGGTCAACGAGACACACTACAGTTGGAGATTTGGACAAGGCCCATAGGATTCATGTAGAGGTGAATAACTGCCAGCCTGAGCACCAGTCCACTATGCTCGAAACGTTAGGTACCATCATTGACCAAACATTTAGTATTTTGATAGATCCAGGTGCTATAGAGAGATTTGTTTCTAGTACAACACTGAAAATAATTAAGGTAAAGGAAGTTGAGCAGGAAGATTTTAGATACGTAGAAATGGCTTTGGGTGCCAAACAAAAGGTTGGAGGAAAGGTTGCGGACTGACGCATTAACTTGGAATATTTCATAACGAAGTCCGACCTATATGTCACAATATTAGGATCATATGGCATTGTGATCGGTATGGACTGGTTGGAATCACATGATGCGATACTTAACTGTAAGATGAAACAATTGAGTTCGATCGATGATGAGGGACAGAGAGGAGTGATCATAGGAAGAAACCAAGGAGTGTCCTTGAGGTTCATTTATTCCCTACAGCTACAAAAGAGCTTGCACAAAGGATGTAAGTTATATGAAATCTTAGCGCTAAATGATAAGGGTGAGACAAAAGGATTAGAAAACCTTATGGTAGTACGAGAGTTCGTTGACGTGTTTCCAGAAGAGTTACCAGATTTTCTTCCTGAAAAATAATTGGAATTTACAATCGACTTAAAACCTGGAATTGAATCGATAGCAAGAGCACCTTATCGGATGCCAATGCCTGAGTTATAGGAGTTGAAAATGCCAGTAAGGGAGTTGTTGGGCCTAGTAATTATATGTCCAAGTGTGTCACCTTGGTGTGCACCTGTTATTTTCATAATAAATAAGGATGGGTCATGGAGACTCTGTATTGACTACAGTCAATTGAACAAGGCAACGATCAAGAACCAGTATCTATTGCCAATATTAGATGATTTGTTTGACCAAATGAAAGGCGTGAAATTTTTTCCAGATATTGACTTGAGATCAAGTTATCACCAGTTACGAATTAAAAAGGAATATATTCCTAAGACTGCATTCAAGACGAGGTTCAGAAACTACAAATTTATTGTTTTACCATTTGGACTGAAAAATGCCTCGGGGGTATTCATGCGCTTGATGAATGGGGTGTTCCATGAATACTTGGAAAAGTTTTTCAAGTATTCATTGATGACATATTGATATATTCTTAGATAATGGAAGAACATGACGAACATTTGTGCTTAGTACTATAGTGTTTACGAGAAAAAAAATTATATGGGAAACTGTCGAAATGCTCTTTTTATCAATCGAGAATTCAATACTTAGTGCATGCTATAACTGGTGAAGGCATCACCGTGGATACGACGAAGGTAGAGGCTATTATGGAATGTCCTGCTTCAAAAAACATACCAGAAGTACACATCTTTATGAGTTTAGCAGTATATTACTGACGGTTTGTCGAAGGTTTTTCAAAGATAGCAAATCCGATCATGGAATTGTAGAAGAAAAACAAGAAGTTTGTATGGACTAAGAAATGCACAGGAGAATTTCAAAGGCTCAAGGAGTTGTTGACGACAATGACGATACTAAAATTCCTTGACATGGACAAGGATTTTTGGGTATACACATACGCATCCAAGGAAGGTTTAGGCAGAGTCTTGATGCAAGACGATCGAGTGATCGCTTACATAACCAGGAAATTAAGAAAGCATGATGAGAACTACACAACACATGATTTGGAGTTATTGGCCATTTATTATGCCTTGAGAGTGTGGAGACACTATCTGATTGGATGAAAATTAGAAATAAAAATAGATCACTATGGATTGCAACACATATTTACGTAGAGTGACTTGAACGCACGACAAAGGAGTTGGTCAGAATTACTTAGAGAATATGATTTTGAGATTACGTACATTAAAAGAATGATGAACAGAGTGGCAGATGCGTTGAGTCAGAGACCACGCATATTCTTGGTGATACCTCTTCAGACGAATCTTCGAGAAAATATTCTAACTATACAGTTCGACAATGACTGGTATAAAGAGGTTAAGGAAAATATTGGACAAGACACCATGTTGGTACCAAAGTTTGAAGGATATACATTGGAAAACAACAGATTGATGAGGTATAATAACTAGATTTACGTACATCCTACGACAAATTGAGAATTTTGATCTTAAGTAAAGCTTATAGAGCAGTGTACATGGCTCATCTAGTAGTCACGAAGATGAGGGAAGACCTTAAGCCCTTATTATTTTGGAAAGGAATGAAGGAAGACATAGTTAACTATGTGGCGAGATGTCTAGAATGTCAGCAAGTGAAGGTTGAACATAGACATTCGACAGGGTTACTACAACCTCATAATTTACCAGAATCTAAATGGGAGGTCATTTCGATGGACTTTATTGTTGGATTGTCGCTGACGACAAGGAGGAAAGACTCGATTTTCGTGGTAGTTGACACTCTGATGAAGAGTGAACATTTTATTCTTGTGCGTACAACGTACAAGCACCAGACATAGCTAGATATTTTATCAGCGAGATTTTGATATTACATGGCATGAAAAAAAGGATCATATCCGATAGAGGATCAATGTTTATAGGCGTATTTGGACCAGTTTCCAAGAGGCCTTGGGGACACAACTGAACTTTAGCACAACGCATCACCCTGAGACCGACAAGAAGAAAAAACGGATGAACCAAATATTGGAATATATGTTGCTTGTGTATGTAATGGACTAACAGAAGAATTGGGAAGATTTCTTGCCACTAGTAGAGTTTGCATACAACATCTATCAAAGTACCCTTAAGATGGAATAGTTTGAGATTCTTTACGGGCAACCGTGTTGGATGCCATTGAGTTGGGATAGAACTGAGGATAGGGTCTTGGTCGAACTAGAAGGGATCCAAGGAATTGAAGTACAAATGAAATCGATAAGACAAAGGATAAAAGAGGTGCACAATCGTAAAAAGACTTATGCTGATGCGCAACACATTGACCGCAATTAGGAAGTTGGTGACCGAGTCTTCTTGCGGGTGAAACCGCACAAGATTTCGATCAAGTTTGGAAAGGGTGCTAAGCTCTCCCCTAGGTTTGTGGGACATTTTTAAGTTGTGGAAAAGAAATGACCCATGGCCTATTGACTAGCCTCTTCTGATTCTTTGAGGTGTATGCACGATGTTTTTCATGTATTTGTTTTGAGACATTATGGTAGAGATCCTACACATGTGATTGACATGAGTTCCTTGCAAGTGTTGAATGACGGTGCGCTCACGGCGGAGCCAATATGCATTCTGGACCATCACATTCGACGTCTACGGTGTTGAACAACCGATCAGGTCAAGGTCCAGTGGGATAATTATAGTCCACACTCAGCTACCTAGGAGGACGGATGTGATATGTGCCAGTAGTTTCGGTATTTGTTTGATAGATTAGACATATAGATCTTGTCAGATACTTTTATTACTACATTTTATATACTGTACAACTTCAGGATGAAGTTTAAAACAAGAGGGGGTGTATGTAACATCCCGCTCTTTCTAGCACATGTTATCGACTTATTCTTTGAGGACACTTGTGTGCAAGTGATCTGGTTATAGTACATGGTTGTTTTTTTGGTTATGGATTCTTATGATGATGTTGATGGATTATGATTTGATGTTATTGATATATGCATATTGACAGATGCTATTGATGAGTTTTCCTTGAGTGTGTAGGACATTGATAGAGTGGGGATGTCGATGGCATCAATGGGCCTCCTTGGAATCCAGATTGAGTTAGGGAGTGGATTTTATTGGTTTGATTATTTCATTTATGCATATGTGACATATGATCGATTTTAGTATGATTGTGTATTGTATCATTGGAAATGTTTCGTTGATGGATGTAGGATGATGAATTCTTTCTAATCTGAATCACATAAGGAGTAAAGGGGCAATGAAAATAGACCATATATTGAGGGATAAATGTGGCAAAGTCCCTATCACAACCTACTAGTACTCCCATCATGGCTAGAATTGTAGGTTAACGATTACCTAGTTCGAGAGGTCCATGATGTCGTGAGGGCAGACTGAGATAGTTGCTCACAAATATTTCTAAGGGGCACGCAATAAGGCATGGTCCTTATTCCTTAGAAGCCCTTAGTCTCTCACAAGGTTGCCTGAGTGGAGTGTTGACTCCAAGGGTTGGACAACTACCGAAACCAATCAAAGGCAAGTGACACCCTTGGAGCACGAAGTGCGTCTTGAAGGTCACATCGCAGAAATAAAATGTGAGTTAGTGAATCTAGGTGGCGTAGAAAACCTTGAGTGAATAATTAAACCTTATAAAATATTCAAGAATTGCCAGATTTAATTAATTAATTAAGGATTGAAATTATTAATTGAATCCCCAAATGAAAGTCTAATCCTATTAAAAATAAACAATTAGCCTAAGTCTAAGTTAGTAAGAAGACTAAAAACAAATTATAAATTAAATAATGAGGGGATGAAGTAATTCAATTTAAAAAATTAAGAAAAATAAAATAAACCTAAAGATTGATTTAATACATATAAGTGAAAGAAATTACGAAATTGGAATTTAAGGTAAGAATGGAATAAAGCTGAAGAAATGTGTACACATAGAAAGGTATCTAGAGTCTAGTTAACACTAGTCTAATTAGGAGAAGAATCCTATTTTAACTCAACTCAGATTTAGTAAGGCATCGGTCATTAATTGGAAATAAGGGGAATAAAGAGACAAATAGGAGTGATTTAAGGAGCACTTTTAGGAAGGGTGAGGAAAATTGACTTTTATTAAAATAAATTGTGGAATTAGTTGTGCAACTTGGGGGAGAGGATGACAAGTGTAAGGGGGAAATGATTCTAAATTTTTGAATTAAAAAGAAAATTAATTGTGCAAGTGGGGATGTGTCATGGAGAAATTCTATAAAACGAATGGCCTAGATGAGAAATGGATCACACTGGTGATGGGTAAAGTTATGTTGCAGAATTTTTGACCAGTTTTACTTGTGAAAGTTGCGATACCCATGCTTGAGAGAGAGTGGTGGCTCTATGTTGCGAGCTAGAGGATTTCTGGTTGTGTTTGTTCTTGGCCTCTTTGTGGTTCGGGGGGCTAGGGGGGAAGAAGTGTACCCCTAGCATTGGCTGGGAGGTACCGATGAATTCTCTGCGATTAACAAGTGGGAGGATGAAAGGATCACTAGTTGTCAAAGAACATTTCCAAGCCTAGCTTCGTCGGTTATGGTATTCTCCTTTGTGCTTGAATTTTAATAAGATTTGGTTATATATGTATGGTTTTCTTATTCGTTGCTGATGTAATAAAAACACTATTAACAAATGCATTTTCCTTGTCGCTTGAATTGTAATAATATTTGGTTGTATATGTAATTTTTTCTATTTCACCGCAGATGTAATGGAAACAATGGTATCGAAATGTATTCCCTTGTTGCTTGAATTGTAATAAGATTGGATGTATATGTAATGTTTTCTATTTTTCCGTAGATGTAATAAAAACTCAATTTCAAATTTTGCAGTTCCCTTGACGGTCAAGTACGATCGAAGGAATTTATCGAGACTAAATTTAAATTAGAATATCTTACTTTGATATTCCATTTATCCATTCATATGCTCTATGCTTGGTCTGTTGTTAATGATTATAACCAATACAAAATTGAAGTAAGTTATCGCTTCTATTACAGATTTTATGGTATTTCTAAACTCGGTTGATGTGCCCTTGTATTATATCTTTTTCAGCTCGATTCCTTTCGATCGCCATGAATAGTTGGGTGATCATTAAGATGCTCTAGTGCCTTTTTCCTACTGTGATATACTCAAGAGAAATTCCTCTTAGTCATTTTTCTCAATTGGCATGACACTGAATCACTTGTCAATTATTGAAAACTGAGTAAACATTTGTTTAATCCCTTCTTGGATACTTGTGACACTTGTTCTTTATCTTCACAAAAGTGAACTTTTGGCTAAAATCGACCCTCCTATTTTCTTGGTTCAACACACCCAAAATATTGCAACTTGAATGATGCATAGGCAGTTGATCTGGTGGCCTCACTATATCAACCCCATGGTACCCTTCCTTGAGGGAGAATCCAAGATGTAGGTGGGTTCGATGGGGAGAAAATTCCCTAGTGTTTATGCAAAGGATTGTCTGCTTTATGCATACAATCTCGAATGGTTGAGGTATAATTGCAACAATCCTTAAATAATTTTGAAGCATATTGGTAGAGTATCCATGGGAATCTGCTGGTATCATGACAAGAAAAATAGATGACAACATTCTCAGTAATTCTAGAAGGATATTTATGCATATCTACAAGGAGAAACTTCCTTGGGTCAACATACGCAGTCAATCTTAATTCTTAGCATAAGAGCTTGATGTCAACACACTCAATTATTTATTAAGTTATGAGCTTGTTGTTGTAGTAACGGAGGTAGTGGCCCTCGTGCACGATGTTAAACTTGGCATTATTTGAATTTTGCGAGAGTCTTAACCTCTTAGGTTGTCACACATCCATTTAATGGGTTGCATATTATAGTAAGATGGATGGAGTGGATTTAGTAACAAATCCCCTTCTTAGCTGAACGACACTTTGTTAGTTCCAACAGGACTTCGTCTCTTGTTTTTTTTCTTATTCTTATTTTGTATTACAATTCCTGGTTAGCACACAATCGCCCCTTATACATTTCTTGGGGCTTGTGCCATGTTTGTTGGGATATCGTTACGTCCTCTTTAACACTTAATTAGAATTGTTGATATGTTGTGTTAACACTGTTGAGAGTTAGCTTTTACTTGGGTTGAGATGTTGCATTATGATTTCTCCTTGCATTATACAGAGAGGATCTGAACTCATCCCTTGTTGTCCCAGGATTGAAGGACTGCTTGAATCGTTGTCATGTGTGGTATAGGATTTAGGTGTGTGAGTTGTTTTTTTTTTTACCATGAATGAGCATCCTTAGAGTAGTATCTTGGCATCCAAATTCATGTTATTGTTCCCTGTTACCTTCTTCATTGTGATTGGATTTAGTGTCTTCTGTTTCCACTATTTCAATGTGTGACAATGTCGTTGAGTTCTTGAAGCTTTTGTTGTACCAGGATTTGAAGAACTATGTTTGTCTTGACTGCCAACTTGTTTGAGTGTGATCTAGTTGTTAGTTGGTTATCCCCTTTTCTCAAGCAAGCCTTCCTCTGTTTAAATCTGGGAACCAAGCCTCAAATTATTACTGCCTATCACTATTTTCTTTTTCCCTTACCTTAATCGTATCAATCAAGACTGTTTATGGTGCATGTTATGTCGATATTTATTTTAGATGGATACCCAAGGAAACCTTCACTTTTGATGTTATTATCAATGTCAATCCCTTATAATGCTCATTTTCACTAATGTGATAGTTCCTTTTTGACCTGTGAGTTAGCTTAGATCCTTATGTAAATCCTTCGGCTGAATTCTCCTTAATCCTTAAGGAACTTTAAGGATAACATAGACATTGCTATGGTATAGTGGGGTCTTCCTTGGGTTCCTTATTGGTTTCACGAGCTAGCTTGGATTCCTTACCTTTATAATTGATAGGATTGATATACATATTACTTAGAGGGAGTTGAAAACCTATCGACCCTTGTATAAGAACATTGATGTAGCCTGAAGTATTCATGTATTGTTAAAAGAATATTTGGGTCCTTCCTTTAAACTTAAACATGGATTTTTAATTATCCTGGAATTTCTCGTACATTGTGTAAAAGAGATTGTTCTCTCCTTTAATTTTAACTAGATTACTCTTGCGCCATGATTAATTGATGACTAAGATTAATTGATTGATCTAGTTGATGTTCAACTTGATTGGACTAGTGGGAATTAGACACCTCCTTGTTCCTCAGAACAGTCGCCAGCCCTAAGACCTTAAGTGGTAAAAATCAATTGGATGAATTCTGGGCTTGAGCATTTCTTATGTGTCCTAGAGGTCCTAACCTTGCAGGGTAGGCTGGGCGGGTAGTTATTTTAATTATTCAGTGTCTGGTTGATTGTTATTTATATTTTCTTTAGGTGATCTTACGTCACTATTTATGATACTTTTCGATTATGTGTCGTTATATAAAGTGATGAAGTGTTAATTATGTATCGTTACTAATTATGTTAATGTTGGAAATACTAGAACAACTGAGAGGGGGGGTGAATCAGTTGTTTATAAGCTTAAACAATTTTATGCCTTTTAAATAATTATTAAGATTTCTTCATGTGTTATCAACCAATCATACAGCATATGAA
>JASDQU010205633.1:30273-41047 GCA_032191745.1 Picea mariana
TTTTTCAAAACGACCAGTAATAACTGAAGAGAAAGAAGAAGTTAATGGAGAAAAGAGAAAGAAGAAATTGATGGAGAAATGAATGGAAGTAAGTACCCAAAACAATTCCAATAGGTTTCTCCTCTCCTAATTCATGAGTTCCAAGAATTAATCAATTTATGGAGAAATGAATGGAAGTACGTACCCAAAACAATTCCAATAGGTTTCTAATTCATGAGTTCCAAGAATTGATCAATTTATCCATTCCAATAGGTTTCTCCTCTCCTAATTCATGAGTTTGAAGAATTGATCAATTTATCTTTGAACTAGTGCACACATTCAAACAATAGAAGATTATGTAGGAATTTAAAAAAAAAAAACTCATTTTTACAAATTAGTTGTTAAACAATATCAATTTGAATTCATTATGAATAAATGATTATATAGGAAATTTCTAAAAAAAAATCATTTTTACAAATTAGTTGTTAAATAATATCAATTTGAATTTATTATGAATACATACATTTTACATAAGTAAAAGATGTACTGATAATGATAACAAGAACAAGTTAAATAAGTTGAAAAAATGAGATTTTGTTATGAGAGAAAGTAAAAAAAAAATTCACTTGTAGTGAGATGTTTCTCCAATGTTCTTTCCTTCATGCCCTTCTTTAAATAAATTCTCCAATCTTTGCATTTGAAGAAGAAAAAAATAACTTTAAATAAATTCTCCAATCTTTACATTTGAAGAAGAAAAAAATAACATAACCAAGGAAACTTTCCAAGCAATCTCTTTTCACAAAAACTACACTATAATATACCCATCCAAAGAGCCCCAAATAATTTATTTTAACTTCTTTTAATAGCTTTTACGAGAGTCATTTGCATAAGTAAGGTGTCAAAATGGTGTTCCATGTACAACTTGTTCTCTCCATGTACAACAATCCAAATAACATGTACCAATGAGGTAAATATTCAAGCTAGTTTCCACTTTTTGCATCTTTGTATGAGGTAGAGATAAATATTTCTCAACGTAAATGTTGACAATGCTTACTTTCCTTAGTTTCTAGCATTCACAATGCTTAAGTGTCTAGATGTAAGAGCATTGTGGTGAAACAGGCAAAACCCTGGTTTCTTTTGCAAAATTTCCAAAATTAGCATGTTGTTTAAGGATGCTAGAGTTCCATAGTTTCACTAAAATTCCATTCTTAATTATTGTATGTTACATCGAAAGAAAAAATCGGTACATACAAGACCAATTGGTGTGATAACAAATGCCCTTGAATTGTGAGGGTAGGAGGGTACCATATGGCTGAATTACATCATTGTTTTCTTTTTAAAGGATCTTGGAGTGCCAATGGAGGATATCATCCATCGAAGAGAGAGTAAAGAGAACACTTGCACATTCAATAAATATCAAGCATCCTTCTTTCATGAGTTGGGCATTCCCATGTTCATGTTTTTAAATCAAGTCATAGTGGTACAAAATTGAGTTGGTCCTTTATACAAGAGGCTACACCCAATTACATTAATTACAATCCATGACTTAAGAGAGAGATATCCATGCCATATTAGTACATCAATATCCAAGTATCATTAATTTCTTTGATGTAATTAATAGAGTAATATCCCCATGTATAGAAGGTGAACATTCCATAGTTAAAGGGGGATTCATTAGAATTCAATGAAACTGACATGTCCAATGAACTTAATTTTGGGAAGCTAGTTCCAATGTCAGTCGAGAGAAGGAACCACTAAGGTCCAAATTCTTTAAATGGATCTAGGACACTACCATAATTGAGTATGATTCTACATGTGTGATAAGCAGTTGAACTCGAACACATAAGAAACCATCTAGTAAAAGACCATTAATGAAAATATCCACTAGATCTGAGGTGATGCAATGAAAATATGCCCAAAGGTACAACTATGATCCAATTGGTGTAAATCAATACATTGGTTTCTAACACTAATATAAACCATTCATCCAAGGATCAATGATGATAATTTAATTCCAAACGTAAGGAAATCCACCAACTAGGAATGTAAACATCAAGGCACTAAAACTATCGATCAAAGTCTTAGAGAAAATGTGTTGTAGTGAATAAGGGTCGATTTGTTGGAGGAAGGATAATAATGAATTCCTTTGACCAACATGAGTTGATATAGTTGATGATTTATATAGGAAACTGAACTAACTCCAAGGAATTGGTCAAACTTGGGGATGACATGAGACTTCCATTGACTAGGAGAAAACATGAGAGTGGACCTAAGAAACAACTTATAATGACCATGAACTATTCTAACTAACTATGCAAAAGGAATGACTTTTTTTTATATAGGTCATCTGCTTTGAAAAATTAGACATTATTTCAAAGATCGTGGTGTATAGATGCTCATGTGGTGACTTAATAAAGATGCCCTTGTCAAGCATGACTTAGTGTCCCAAATTCATATATATTTTATAACAAATCTTTCTCTTCCCACAACATACCCCCCCATCATAGGAAGGGTATATCATTCGGCATGTGCAAAGGTAAAAAAAATGAAGAGGCTTATGTGTTGGAGATATTACACACTCACATATAATTATTTTCCTAAGTTTTATAGTCCAATGTTGAGAATGATTCCTTAGATGAGAATATTCTCTCTAGAGAATATTTCCCTACAAAATAGGACATTCCTTTTCAGTTAAGAGTCAATTACACTCAATTAGACTAGTGGGAGTCACTCATGCATGGAAACCTCAGTTTTATCACTAGGAGTTGCATGTATCTCTCTCACTTCCACACATGTGTCTCAATCAACTGATGATTACATGGATCAGTTAACTAGGACTAGGTGGCAGTTCACTCCAGTGTCTGTCAGTGAGTGTCTAGATCTCTCTAGATCACTATTGTGGTGCATTAGTTACTCATGTAGCCTATATCTATTGTAAATTATTCAATCTTTGAGTGTGGAATATAGTTAATGAGAATTCTTCCATTCTTTCTCTCCTTCTTCTTCTTTCTTAATTTCTCTCTGCAAATGTGTGTATTATTCTCTAGCTATATCTATTTTGTGCAAGTTCAACACATTTACAATGTATCTTTTGTATTTGGGTACCTAACATGGCCTCCTTGTCGGGACTCATTCTTTATTTTCACCATAGTGATGTTCAAGGGGGGTGTTGGAGTTACTTCACACACACGTAGTTGGAGTTACTTCACACACACCTAGGATTTATTTTTTCTTGTTTATTAGTTATTATTTAGTCTCCTATATTTTAGGAAGAATATTCCTCTAGGGAGAATATTCTCTTCAGTTTTCACTTCAGTTTGATCAGTTGAGTGGAGTCTAGATACTACATTGGGATTATCACCATGCAACATTGGGGTCATCACCAACTAATGCACATTGTCCTTGGGATCATCAACAGACTATTACATTACTCATGGTTCCCTAATTTCCTCCTCACTTCACTCTATTTCAGTTAGTTAACTGAAGATTGATAGACTAGTTAACTCAGACTAGGTGAAAGTTCACTCCCGTAACTTTTTGAGTGACTAGACTAGGTGGCAGTTTACTCCTGTAACTCCTGCTGTGTGTCTAGATCACTCTATACCACCACTATGGTGCATTAGTTACTCATGTATCCTATATCTATTATAAATTATTCACTCTTTATGCGTGGAATACAGTTAATGAGAATTATTCCATTCTTTTCTCTGTTGCTTCTTCTTTCTCAATTTCTCTCTACAAATGTGTGTGGTATTTTCTAGCTAGATCTATTTTGTGCAGGTTCAACACATTTACACACCTTCATCATTGAATACCAACTGAAACTGAAAAGGAACTCGATTTCTCCCTTGTTACTACCTTTGTTAACATGTTTGCAAGATTCTAGCTGGTATGTATCTTTTCCAACTTCAATTGTCCATCTTCCAAAACAAATTGTATGAAATGGTACTTGAGATGTATATTCTTAGTCTTATAATGGAAGGCTAATTTCTTTGCAATATGAATAACACTCTTTCTTTCACAATATAACCTTCTATTCTCCTTCTTCTTTCCCAATTCCTCCATAAACTTCTGTAACCAAATCATCTCTTTACTAGCCTCTGTAGCAACAACATACTCTGCTTCCATTGTTGAAATTTCAATAACCTTTTGTAGTTTCGAAATATAACTTACTTCAGTTCCACCTACAGTAAAAAAATACCCTTTGGTGCTTCTCCTGCTATCTTTAACACCTTCCATATTTGATTCAACATATCCTTGTAGAACAATGTTTGAACCTCTAAAACATAATGCATGATTAGTAGTGCCTCTCAAATACATGAGAATCCACTTTACTTCCTCCCAATGTTCTTTACCTAGATTGTTCATATACCTTCTCATAACTCCCAGTACATGTGCAATATTTGGTCTTGTGCACACCATAGCATACATCAAACTGTCAAATGTTGATGACTAAGGGACCCTGGACATGTAATCTATCTACTCATGTGTCTTGGGACACATTTCCTTGGTCAATTTGAAATGGATGGCCAAAGGTGTACTAACTGGTTTTTCATTATGCATTTTAAACCTCTCCAACACCTTCTCTATATACTCACCCTGAGATAATGTTACTTTGCGATTTTTCTTGTATCTTGTTATTATCATACCAAGGATTTTCTTTGCATGTGTATTTCTTTCCTTTGCACTATGTCTATGATATAATGATATTTTATATCAATGTGGTTCGATCTATCATGAAACATAGGGTTCTAAGAGAGCTTCACACAACTTTGTTTATCACAATGAATAATGGTGGAATCCATCTCATGATTAAATAAATATGTGAGGAGCTTGCGAAGCCACACTGCTTCACGAGCTGCCACACTCAAGGCTATATACTCTGCTTCTGTGGTACTCAAGTCTACATAGCTCAAACCATGGAAAAACCAAAGGTAAAACAACAACCGGATGTGCTCTTTCGGTCCATTGCACTCCCTGCCCCATCAGCATATCCTTGCAAACTCAAGTCTACAATGGAGGCATATCTCAAGTCATATCCAACAGTGCCTCGTAGATATATCAATACATGCTTCGTTGTTATCCAATGAGTTTGTCCAGGCTGACTCATGAACTAACTAAGTACATTCACTGCATAGCATATATCAGTTTTAGTGTTAACTAGATACATCAGTGATCCAATCAGCTGTTGGTACAAGTGTGGATCAATCTCTTCTGAATCAACATCATTCATTTTCTTCAAATCCATCACCACTGGTGTAGGCATGAATTTTAATTATGTCATACCAAACTTCTTCAATATCTCCACTATATATTTTCCTTGACTCAAGAAAATCTCATCAGTCCTCTGCCATACTTCTAGTCCCAAGAAGTAGTGCATCATACCTAGATCCTTCATCTCAAATTTAGCAGTCAATTATTTCTTGCATTCAATAATGAGTCTCTCTGAACTAGTGAGGAATAGGTCATCCACATATAGGACCAAGATAAAGCAGTCATTTCCAACAATGTGATAATATAGGTTTGGGTCAAAAGCAATCTTGTTGAAGCCCAAACTCATCAAGAATCCATCCATTTTCTCATACCAAGCACAAGGTGCTTGCTTTAGTCCATACAGGGATTTGTTCAACCTAAACACATGATATTTCTTGTTGTGTATC
The DNA here is from genome assembly GCA_032191745.1 of Picea mariana. Classification (NCBI taxonomy): domain Eukaryota; kingdom Viridiplantae; phylum Streptophyta; class Pinopsida; order Pinales; family Pinaceae; genus Picea; species Picea mariana. Next base: position 35,913 of record JASDQU010205633.1, read on the forward strand.
ACAAACCCTTCTGGCTGCTTGATATAAACTTGTTCCTCAATATCACCATTGAGAAAGGCTATATTTACATCCATCTGATGTAGTTTCCAACCCATGGATGAAGCTAGTGAAATGATAGTACGAATGGAAGTGTATTGAGCTACTGGAGAAAATGTCTCATCATAGTCAAGTCCCTCTACTTGTGAGATTCCTTTGGCTACAAATTTCACTTTATATTTCTCGATACTTGCATAAACTACATGTTTGATCTTATAGATCCACTTGGAAGTCACTACATACTTCCCTTCTGGTCTCAGAATGATATCCTATACATAATTCTTCAAGATAGACTTCTATTCTTCTGTCATGAAATCTTTCCATACTTGTTTACCTATTGCTTATCCATGGCAAGAAGGCTCATAATCAATGATGTGGCCCATGGCTGAAAGGTAGCTCAAAAATATCTTTCTCTCTCGAGATGTTCCTTGAGGGGTTGTATGTCCCTCTGACTCCTGCAGAGTTTTTTGAGCCCAGGAAGGCCTTTTATTCCCTACTTCAATATCTCTGGGCATATCAACTGGTGCAATTGGATCAGCTGGAACAACTAGATCAACTGGAATAATTTTTGTCTCCCTTTGAATTGTTGAAGGGGGAGAAGGTATTTTCTCACTGTCAATCTCCATCTGAGATTCTCTAGATCTTTGAAAGGCTATCTCTTCTTCAAAGGTAACATATCTTCTTATCTCAATCTGTCTCTGACTAGGGATGTAGATCTTATATTCCTTCAAAGATTCATTGTATCCCACAAATGTACCCTTTCTCCCTGAAGGTTCTAGATTGGATCTCTTCTATTTGGGTACATGAAAATATACTGAGCACCCAAATATCCTAAAGTGTCCAATCTCAGGCTTCACTCCGGTGAAGGCTTCTTCTGGAGTTATTTTCTTAAAGTTCTAGTGAGGACTCCTGTTCTGAACATATACTATTGTCATACATGCTTCTTCCCATAGAGTCATAGGTAGACTCTGATCATGTATCATTTCTTTGGTTTCCTCGATGATAGTTATGTTCTTCCTCTCCGCAACCCCATTTTTTTAGGCTTGCAAGGAACTGTGTACTCCCTCTTGATCTCTGCTTCAATAAATAAATTATTGAAATCCTTGGAGGTGTATTCTCCTCCATTATCTGATCTTAGTACCTCGATCTTTCTTCCAGACAGGTTCTCAACCCGAGATTTGAATTATTGAAATTTGGCAAGGACTCCATCCTTGTTCTTCAGGAAGTAAATCCAAGTTTTCCAAGAGTGATCATCTATGAAGAGTACATATTACAAATATCCATTCAGGGAGGAAACACTCATTGGCCCAAACACATCTGAATGTATTAAGTCCAATATTTATTTGGATCTATCATCATTGCTCATGAAGGACCCTTTAACATTCTTTCCAAGAGAACAACCTTTGCAAACACCTTTATGCTGAATATGTATCTCTGGAAGGCATGTTTTCATTTTCCCTAGAGATGGGAGATCTCTATAATGAATGTGAGAAAGTCTCCTATGCCATAGCTCATTCAAGCTGATAGTATCATGTAACACGGCCTGGACTGATTTGACGGTCAATTCGTATAAGCTACTTTCTCAAACACCAAATACTTTGGAAGAATTTATATGTGAGTCCTTGTTCCATGCAAGAACTCTTCCTTTAGAAAAGGTGACCTTGTAGCCTTTGTCTTCTAAGGTATACATGGAGAAAAGGTTCCTCTTCATCCTAGGTACATATAGTACTTCAGTTAGTTGAAGCTGCATGTCAGAATCTAGTTGGAAGGTAGAAGTTCCAACCCCTTTTACATTATATTTGGCATCATCTCCAAGGACAACATGTAGATTGGTCTCTTTCCCAACAAGATTAGTCAGGTGATCCATAAAACCAGTCATGTGCCTGGAGGCACCACTATTAATTAACCAAGTATCATCATTAATAGGAACCATACCTAAGAGTGATGAAATGTTGATGTCTTCATATCTTTGAAGTCTTGGCTTCCAGGAACTATATTTTCTTGATTCATCAAGCTTGTCTTCCATCATAGTTATGTTCATCATATTTTTGGATTCTTCACAAACCCTTGCCAATTGGGATAGAAAACCTTACGGCTAGTCTGGGATAGAAAAAATAGGTTTTGTTGGGCTTATGACTGCCAACAATAAGCCTTGAAAGTTATAAGAACATTGGTGAGCTGAAAATCTCCTTCAATGAGCTGAAGAAACCCTAAATCTGAATTTTCTGTAGAAAACTGCGAAACCCTAGAAACCTTAGGGAAAAAATTTCAAAATTCCCAGAATTGAAATATGAGAGTTGTTGGAGGTGTGTTGAGGGAGTTTGTACACTCACATACAATTTTATCCCCAACTTTCATGTTTAAGGTGTTGAAACACCTCAGAAAAGGAGGGTCGTACAGATTTCTGGAAACCCTAGGAGGGCCATACGGTTTCTACAGAAAAGGACGACTTACTTTGAATACTTGTGCAATGGGTTCTTCAAGACCTAATCTCTGATTCCATATTTATTTTTCAGTAGGCTAGGCTCAATCATGATTTTTATTCCAATTTTAACATTTTACTTGAACCATAGACAATTGCAGTTACACCATAAACAATTTGCTACAATAACCAAGATCACAAGAAGAAATACCATGCACAAGTAAAAAAGAAGTATCCTGGGAAACCCTTCTCAACAAGGGAAGAAAACCGAGCCAATCCTTTGCTATATTATTCAAGAGAAATACCTCTCACACCATAAACCAAGCACACAAAAGGGTGCTCACAAAACCTAGAAGACTAGCACCCAAGAGAGGTGCGCACTTAATCCCCAGAACAAGTACTTGCTGAAATTTCCAAACTTACATGTGTGTTGTGTTTCCTCAATGGGGAAATGGCCTTTATTTATATTAGACTGAACACATCAAAAGTGGCGTATATTGGCACAATAGTGACGACCTCAATAAATTAGAATATAATTAATAATTACCATATTAATTATCGTTTACATTAATTATCTTTCACTTTATGGTGGGGCTGACTTGTACCCTTTACATCACAATTAGGGCTACAGGTAAATCTAACTCTTAGAAAATATAGCATGATATCTCACACACCCACTAGTTTTCATCCACTTGGGGCACATCCACCTGTGCTCAGCCATAGGGACGCCCAAGTCAAAAAATATCTATCTCACTACATCTCACATGAGAATCATCTGGAAACACACTCACTAGTGCTCAACCACTAGGATCACATCCACCTATGCTCAGCCACAGGGACATCCTACTCAACAGATCTCTATCTCACTGAGTATCACAGGAGAATCATTTAGAGTATCACATCGTCTCAACTCTCTACATAAAGGAGAACAGTAAACCCATCACATGGGCTCCTTCACCCCTCACAGGGGTACACATAATTTCATCTCAAATGCCACACCCATCTCATGGGAATATTCCCTTCTCAAGGGAACACAATGTTCCATCCCCATATCAAATAGAACGACACTCCCAAATCATGGGAATCTTCCCTACACAGGGGCACACAACATTCCATCTCTGTCTCAGAGGGGAATGACACACCCATCTCATGGGAACACCCAACTCATGGGCTCTCTCACAGGCCAACTCACTTAGTCTGTGTCCTAGAGGATGTCTCACGCAGCTGTAATCATCAACATGGTGCTCCAAAACTTTAGGATTCAGAGGTTTTACCCTCAACACACTCCAATTCTCCTGAATGTTGAACTAACAAACTCCCAAAGAGTTCTAGGATCGGCAATCCACACTTCTCACCTTGATCTATGACTGAGATCAAATTTGGGACTCCGAGCTTCGATACTTTCTGCGAGTCCAACATGCAATACATTTGAACTTTCGAACATCGAACTGGCAATCTACGGCTCACACTCCTACAACAAACAACAATTGTGATCAACTCTGAAACTTCGATCTTCGAGACTTCTTGTTGCAATTGACCTCCAAACTACCAAACTCCCGAATGATGAATTAGAGAAGGGGGGAGATCCATGATTCATGTTCATCCATCAACAGATGACCAATATTGAATCTAGGCTTCGGGGCTTCGAGACTTTTCACACCGGAACAACTTTCACCCACAATTCTCCGGATAATAGAATTTATGAATACTTGGAAATATGCGGAAACGTGTACCCAACATCCAATTTTCAGGATTTACTTTGAAATTCGAGACTTTGGGGAATTCTTGTCCTGGAAAAAAAATAACTAGTTTCTCCTGGAGTGTCGAATCTCTGAATCCATGAGATCTACGACCCACGTTCACCTGAGCATAGATCTAATGACTGAGATATGATCTTCTCTACAACATTTCTCCTCTTATATGGGTTTGATCCAACGACCTAGATCTGTTTCCACAACCAATCCAATGGCTATTGTGGCTTCTTGATAACTCCCAAATAGATCTCGTCTACTCTCCTTCAAAAAAATATATTTTTTCTCTTTCAGGACTTACTCTCGCTATCCCTCCTTGAGATTTGTCATTTAAATAACTTGAACCTTTGGTGCACGCCTTATGCTTCCCTCTTGATCTTTTTCCAGTCAAAGGAATTAAACCTTGGCATACATTTTTTGCTTCCCTCCTAATCTTGTAACTTAAAGAAGTCACCTGCGCACTCCTTGCACTATCTTTCCTCTGATCTTGGGACTTGTAAAAGTCACCTGCACACTCATTGTGATATCTCTCCTCTGAGTTTCTTCAACACTTAATAAAGTTTTGACTCTGTGCACTCTTTCCACTGGTCTCTCCTCTGATATTTTATACTCCTGCGAGTATAGGCACATTGCTTGCATCACTATGCATAGACTTACGCAATCTCTCATGAGCTTCTAAACCTGTAACAGTTTTTCCTCCACACTCCCAGCGTGGGAACTATTCACTCCTTGCACTGATTTCCCCTATGAGATTTTACACTACTATGAGTGTAGGCTCACTCCTTGCACTCACTCTATGTAAACTTACACTATCTCTCTAAAGCTTGATAGAACCTTGAACTTGATCCTTTGCGCACTCCTTGTGCTAACTCTCCCTTGAGATTTTACACTTCTATGAGTGTAGGTACACTCCTTGTGCTCGCTCT
>JASDQU010205636.1:9874-28751 GCA_032191745.1 Picea mariana
AGCTTTTTTTTGAATTTCTTTGTTGTCTGCACACTTGCCCCTCCCAACAACAATGTGTCATCTGAAAATTGGGCATGGTTGATGTCTTTAACTCCTAGGGCTATCCTTGGGCTAAGAATATTGTTGTCTGTCTGGCTATGGTCCAGTTGGAAGCTAAGAACCGAGGCCAGGATTGCATAAAGAGGAGGAGAGATGGCAGCCTTGATGGAGACCTCTGGTGGCTTGAAAGAATCTGGTTGCTCGACCTTTCACTAGAGGTGCTATCCAAGGGGAACCAATACAAGATTTTATCCATCTTATAAAGGCTGGGGCGAAGCCAAAATTTTCCATGACCTGGAAAATAAAATCATGTCTTACTCTATCAAATGCATTAGCAAGATCTATCTTAATTATCATACCTTTGTCCTTTCGGTGAATGCTAGAGTCTAGGGCTTCTTGAACTAAAATGATGTTGTCCACTATATATCTGCCTTTTACAAAACCGCCTTGGTTCTCCGGAATGATGCCTAGGAGGATATTTTTAATTCTGTTGGCTATCACTTTGGTGAGGATCTTGTAGCTAGTGTTGCAAAGTGAGATTAGGCGGAATCTTCCAAAGTTGATTGCCCCTTTTTATTTCGGAATAAGAGATAGGAAAGATGAATTGGTTCCTCCTCCTAACTTGCTGCACTTCTAGGATTTCCAGATCATCTTTGTCAGGTCTAATTTGATTATGTCCCAGCTACTTTGATAGAATCTAGCAGTGAGGTCGTCTGGCCCTAGGGCTTTATCTGGGTTCATTTGGTCCAATGCCTCTTTTATTTCTTGCTGATGAACTGCTCTGGTTAACTTGTTGTTCACATCCTCTTGAATGAGGGTCAAAACCATAGAGAGGGGGTAGTCTTTGGGGTTTATGGTAGAAATTTGTGTTTCTGAGTAGAGGGTTTCAAAGGCATATATATGTTATAGTGAAGCACTACTTGATTAGTTTGGTCAACCCTAGTTAGTTTGGTCTAGATGGTCTCCTAGCTACCACTCTCTCTGCATTAACCGATTCATTTTGTGTACTAATCCTTAGTTGGTTAGTTCTTGTCTATCCATGTGCATATAGCAGGTTAGTTCGAGAGCTAAGGATTCTCACAGGATTTAATTTTATTTCTTTCTCTCTTACCCTTACTCTCTTTTTAATTTCTCATTTCAAAAATACTAATAGCCCCTTGCATTTGTGCACATGTTGTTATACTCAAATCAAGGAATTACAGGTATAAAGAAAATATTGAACAGACCTAGGGCTAGCTAGGATATACCTTGATGAACTAGAAGGAACGGTTGACTCGGTTTAAGTAGTAAAATTGTAAGCATCCGTACCAGTAGCATCCATTCCATTTTATCCCTCGGTATTCCCTTCATTTATATAGCGTGCTACCAATGCATGTGTTCCTCTAATTTCCCGCTACCTGTAATAATGTCTTATTTCAATATGAGTGAGTGTGTTTCTCAGTGTAGCTCCAAAGCTACTCAAAAACCTAATTCTAAACCATGTTACGAATATCATGCCTCTTGAGCTCATCAAGGAGTTCCTCACAACAAATGATGAAAAATTGCTCAAGTATCCACTTCCTCAAGTTTTTCTGAGTGAGTACGTTTTTTTTTTAACTAATCCCTACATGTTCTTTCCCTACTCTAGATTTCAATAGGCAACAAATTTAACAAAAATATTGGCCTTGTCTTGGTCCCCACAGGTGCTCTGCATTAATAAATACTACAATGGATGTTACAACTTGGCAATGATAGAAAGGATGATAGAAAGGTGGTCAAGTGGTAGGAAGGCGAAGACGGTCCAGTGCCAAATGCCAACTAGTTGAAGGTAAATGTGAAAGAGGGTGGGCACCCAATGTCAAATGCAACAAGCCAAATCCATGATAATGGTATGTCAGGGATAATCTAGGGAATGAAAAAAATACATTTGTCATTTTTCAGAGTCATCATTATTGTGTCATTCATCATAATTGTTTGTTAAGTATAATCTAGGGAATAGATAAAATAAACTGGGAGAAGCAAATTCTAGGGAATGGAAAAAATAAATTAGGAGGAGTGAATTCTACAATAAAACTTCAAATGTTAGAAAAAATTGCAAACCAAGCTAAAAAGTTAGGATATAATAGATGTATGAACAAAAATAATTTTTTTCAAAATATTTAATAAGGGAAATTGCAAACCATGCTAAAAAGTTAATATATAATAGATGTATGAAAAGAAAAAACACATTAAGAGCAGCAAGCCTTACAATAAGACTCAAATCTTATAACCAACAAGTGTTGCATGGCAGCGTAGTCCCTACCAGGTTGGAATGGGAATAAATGCACTACTATGGTGGGACCAAGGGAGAAATAGAAGCCTGGAGCAGCGGGCACGTGGGAAGCAACTTGAATTACAGGTGGTATCCATGCATAAAATGACTCGTGCCACTGTGTGACATGCCATCCATAAGACATCGAGTTGGTACATGACCCGAGGAGAATGTCACTGCGGAATTAAGGCCGGAGCCCTGAAGATCCAGAGTCCTGAATTCTCGAATTAGTTAATCATAATATTATATTAATACGGAGTTAACAAGTAATTAGCAAGAAAGTGACTTTCTGAGAGCATTTTATTCTATTAAACAGATCATCTGAACTGGTTGTCTCTATATGTGTTAGGATAAATAAAGTTATATGCAGTGGACGAGAATCGAAGTAGTTTTTCATATACATTTGCAGAAGTTGATCTGCAATTTCTCTCCAGGAAGAGGGCATCTTTGTATAGCACCAACTGGGCATTTTAGTGTAGTGCCAACTGGTATATTTGGAAAAGATTAAAAAAAATTGAAGGTTTCTATTTATGCGGATATTCTTGCAGATTAATCGGTTAGCACCAAAACGACAACCTAACGAGGATGTCAATCCTAATACGTTTTTTATAGATGTGATACTCTTGTTTAAGTTTTTTCCTGGGGCGTGTATAGTTCAAATGTGGGACTTAGAAAATTTTCGTCGTAATGACTTGAAGCAATAAAAAAAGATAGTAGTATTGTTTATTTTTTTTAAAATAAAGGTTCCTATTAAAAAGGACCAAGAATCACACACATTAAACATTCAAATTTAATAAACACAATTTCCTGACATCCAACATAGTTGAAGATAAAAATTTCTTAGCACATAAAAATAAAAGAAGATGATCGATATGCATAAAGAGAACTAATTTAGCATTCCGAAAACAGGGCCACAAGGCACCATCGAGATTGTTCTCGAAGTAGTTTTCTTTGACATTTATCAAAAATTAATAATGTCTGTTACATATTTCTGGAAATTTAAATGTATTTGTCATATAGACTGGGATTGGAGCTCCCACGTACCATAAAATAAATAAGTACAAGAAATAGGACTATAGAAAGAAGAAGTGGGCAACGGTAGAGAGGAAGACCTGAAAAGAAGAAATTGGAAGTTATCAGTCTTTGGTTAGAGATTTCTATTTAAAGAGGTGGAATAAATGGATTGATAAAGAAAGAAATATGTGATCAGTATAGACTTACTATGATGGTATCTATTTCTCCCTTTTCTATTTGCTTGCTGATACCTTTTTATTGCTCTCATCGACGGCCACTAGAATCGTGCCAACCGGTTGTTGCCCTTTGTCGATGAGCTTGTCGATTCCCCTTTGGATCCATTCTTCAATGTAGCTTCTCATAGGGGCCACATTGATTTCATCCTGGATTTTTATGTTGAAAAACTCGTTTTCTAATTTCCTTGGATCGATAGAAATACTATGCAGAGCCTGTTCAATTTCTCCATTCTGTGTCGAATAGTCCACTAGCCAATTGTCCACGTCATCTTGGCCATATTCAAGGATGTCGTAAAAAATTTCTAAAGACAACCCATTTAAAATATCAACTTGTTCACCGAAAGCTTGCTTGGTTAAGGACAAGGAATTAAGGATTAAGTTTGGGTCTTGAACCTCGTTGGTACTTCTGAATAAGTCTATTTCGGTCAGGTTTCTGAATAATTATTCTTTCTCTGATATGGCTTGTTCACATGATTCGACAATGAGATGTAGGTTCTTAACTTTCTCTTTCCATCATGCTTTTAATTGTTTGATCCGGTTTGGGGAGGGCAAATCTCCTTATCTTCTTCTCAGATATGACATGTTGGTGACATGGTTGCCAAAAGGGATAATCGTCTCTAGATAGAAACGCTCTTCATTTTTTAAATCCACTTGCAAATGTTTGTGCAAAGAATGTGTCCTCGTTCGAAAGGAAGCTATATTTTGTTATGTTTCCCGGGATTTAGTAATTAGCTCCATTCTTTTCTTGATATTGTTCTCCACATAGCCTCTACAGGATGTGAGAAGGATGGAGGATCCTTTTAACTTGGTTGCAGGGGTGGCAGGCATAGTTTTTGGTAAAGGACTGGAAAATAATGAGGTAGGAATCAAAGCTTCCTCCAATTCCTTGATTTGGTCGTTCATTCTGGCATTTTCCGCTTCAATGCCTCCAATGGAATCATCAAGAGAATATGTGGCTTCTCGATGAAGTCAAGAGATTTGGGATGGCTTCATGTTCCTAAGGTTAATCTCTGAACGAGATTTCCCTTTCTTATTTGTTACATCTCTCTTTTCAATAATTAAATTTTTAGATTGGTTGTCAAAAACAACGCTTTGAAATACGAAGGATTAATTTTCATCAAAAAATTTGGTCTGGCTATTTCCATTATGGAACTATGGTGCATCGCATCCACAGGTTGATCAATGTTGTAGAATACATTATCCACAACAGTCTCAAGTTGCATGTCCTCACTTTCAGTTTCAGGCTCTTCCACTTGCCCTACAACATTTTTTCTCTTATTCGTCACGGGAAGCTTGTGAGAACTATCAATTTTTCCGCGAGCATGGTTCTTATCTCCTCCTTTGTTTGAAGAATTTTGGGTTTCTTTCTTACCAGGGTGGTTCGTTGGAGAGATGCTCTGTGATGTCATGCTCTTGGGAGTGCTAGTCGGGGATTGGACACTCTTCTCACCAAATCATTTTCCCTGTTGTTTGTACAATTCAGTTGTGCTTTGCAATGTCTCTATGTCGCCATTGTCAGGAGCAAGAGTGTTGTCTTCATTGCCTTTGTCTTCGTTCATGTGTGTATGGATAAAAGAATTGCTAAAGCCAACTACTAGTAAATGTTCTAGAAAAATCCCATTGGGTCGAACCCTCTTAACCTTTCATCAAATCTTAGGTTCAGGTTGTTGAAATGGCCTGCGAATTCATCAATATTGTTGACATTCCTAAAAACAAAGTCCCCAGCTTTCCAAGGCAGAGGAATGAACTGTTTTTTTCTCTTCTCATGGAAAAAATGCAACCAGTAGTTGTATTTCCTTGTTATTTCTATAACAAACATCTTGTCCGTGATGTGACATGGAAGGTAAGCAGGATTTTCCTTGGAGCCAAAAATCATTATTACACTGTAATTTTCCATTTGTTCAAGTGTCCCCTTCCTGTCCAAAAACTTGGTTTCATGATCAGACATCCGGGGAGCATCCTTTCCTAACAATAAATATTTGAAAACTGAGACAAAGTCATTAAAAACCTCATAAAAACAATGGGAAGCCTTGTTCCTCCACAAGGTCTGGTACCATAAGGTTACTGGGTCGAATTCATAGTTTATCTTCTTGGACACAGACAGTTTTGGAAAGGGACAGCAATGCACTATCACGAAAACCAAGTAGGATGACATATAAAATGTATTCCCTTCTTTGAATCATGAAAATTGGGAACAGATTTCAACGGAAATTAGCTTCCCCCAATAAAAAATGGATTGTTCCTTGACTATGAAATACAAAATATAAAAAACCATGCGGGAAATGCTTGATGTGGATTCCTGTCCCAATATTCTTGTAAACAGCCAAGCAATTTCCTGAAATGGATTTCTAAAAGAACTAACATGCAACTTTGTGATATCTTTAGGAACTGTTGTTGGGTCTTCCAGGAACTCGAGTAAGAGGTCCAACCCGTTATCATGGTTTTTTAGGAACTGCTTGTAGTCTTGTCCTCTGAAGGTCAATGTTGGCTCTTGCAATCTTCACATATTGCAGAAGACCTGAGGTGACAAAGAAACGGGAGAATGGTCACGCAGTGGAATAATTCTTTGGCTTGAAATATATTTTTCATCCCACCAAGAGACCACCTCCTTACAGTCAAAAACTTCAAGGACGTAGCTTGCATGAGCGATTCCAGAGGTCTAAATTACTTTGTTCTGGGTGGAACGGGATGAATAGTAAGAGTATGCCCTGGACCACTAAAATTTCTGGTCCTCACGCCTGAAGATATTCATTGTATATCCACAGAACTGTTGTCAAGATGATTCCATAAGTTTACGAGAACGTTCGTTTGCTCCAGACGATGTTTGAAATGAACAGTTGGAAGGCATAATATAACCCTCCACAAATCTTGGTCCAATGTGTGTGAATGGGAGATCTCCTCGAGCCTTTTACTCATTAATGACAATATCGACGGTTGTGGCATGATGGGTTGTTAGCATTAAAGACTAGCAATTGCATACTTAGAAGTGTGAAGGTGGCGAGTCTGGCAAAGAGAAATTAAGGATTGGGTATTTTCGTGAACCCGCCAACGCGACGAGTCGCGAAATACATTCCATGTTGTTTGAGATGAACAATTGGAAGGGATAATATAACCCTCTACAGATCTTGGTTTAATGCATATTAATGGGAGATCTCCTCGATCATTTCGCTCATTAATGACAATGTTGACGGTTCCTGCATGACGATTTGTTAGCATTAAGGCTTACTAATTGCATATTTAGAAAGAAGTACGAAGGTGGCATGGACGGGGAAGAGAAATTAAGGAATGGATAATTATCAAAAGCGGTCAGACGGGCTTCAAAATAGGGTTACAAGGTATTACTAGGAGAGGTGAGAGCCCGACGGTCAAATTGTATGTCTTGGAAGTTTTGAGTGCAAAACGCATAACACGGAAGAGAGCATGATGGGGAAATCCAGTGGTCAATTTGTATATCGAGGAACTCTAGGTACTGTTTGCAGGCCACAGAACATTAGAAGCACAATCATGAGGTCGTCTATCCAGGAACTCGCAATAAAAAAAGTGGCTAAGTATGGAATAGGGAAACAGTAGGCCGAACTTGTTTTCGCTATTATATTGAAATTTGTAATAGATATCCCATTACCTTGCAATATCTTTTCTGCATGTTTCTGGGCAAGTTGTGTAGCGATAGTCAATGTGACTATCTCGTCGAGCCTTTGCTTATTAATGATGATATTTACGGTTGTTGCATGATGAATTGTTAGCATTAATCCTTGTTTGTTGCATACTTTGAAAGAAGTGTGAAGGTGGCAGGCACAGGAAACAGTGACTAGGAATTGGAGATTTCATGAACCCGCCAACCCGAGGATCCACGAAAGAGATTCTAAGAAATGGACAAGTATGGAAAGTGGTCAGACAGGCTTAAAACTAGGGTGACAAGGGCTCCCTAGGAGACGTGACACCCCGACGGTCAAATTGTATGTCTCAGAACTTTTGAGTGAAAAATGTGTAACACAGAAGAGGGGATGATGTGGGAGTCCGGCAGTCGATTTGTATATCTCAAAAGTCTTGGAAATCTCCTCCAGCCTTTCGCTCATTAATGAAAATCTTTATAGTTCCTGCATGATGACATGTTAGCATTAAAGCTTACTAATTTCATATTCATAAAGAAGTACGAAGGTGGTGGTGACAAGGAACAATAATTAAGGAATGGATAATTAACGAAAGCGGTCAATCAGGCTTCAAAATAGGATTACAAGGTATAACCAATAGAGGTGAGGGCTCGAGGGTCAAATTGTATGTCTCAGAAGTGTTGACTGCAAAATGTGTAACACGGAAGAGGGCATGATGGGGCAGTCCAGCGGACAAATTGTATATTGCAGAACTCCAGGTATTGTTTTCAAGTCGTGGAACATTGTAAACACAATCTTGAGGTCACATGTCTAGGAACCCGCAATCAAAAAAGTGTCTAAGTATGGAATAGGGAAACGGTAGGCCAAATTCATTTTCGTTAATATATTGAAATTTTTAATAGATATCCCAATACCTGGAAAGATCTTTTATGCATGTTTCTGGACAAGTTATGTAGAGATAGTCAGTGTGATTGTCTCCTCGAGCCTTTTGCTTATTAATGATTATCTTTACGGTTGTTGCATGATGAATTGTTAGCATTAAATCTTTGTTGTTGCATATATGGAAAGAAGTACGAAGGTGGCGAGCACATGAAATAGTGACTAGGAATTGGAGATTTCATGAACCCGCCAACCCGAGGATCCAAAACAGGGTGACAAGGGTTCCCCAGAAGACGTGAGGCCCCGAAAGTCAAATTGTATGGTTCAAAACTTTTGAGTGCAGAATGTGTAACACAGAAGAGGGGACGATGTGGGAGTCTAATAGTCAATTTGTATATCATGGAGGTCTGAGTGGTGTTTGTAGGTCACAGAACAATGGAAGTGCAATCAATTGGCCAGAATAATTAATGTGCATTGGGAAGGGAGCGATAAACTCTTTGAAACTTTTTGTGAACCTGGGTAGAGTGAAGCTTTCGAGTTGGAGGAGCCTGGGGTGGAATTGTAGATCACAAAATTTTTGGGTGCAAGATGTATATCACGGAACACAAGGAAAAAATTGGGTAAGTATGAAAAGGAACAACGGTCAGTCATAGTGTCATAAATGATGGTTTAATGCGTGTTAATGAGAGATGTCCTCGAGGTTTTTTCTTGTTAATGCCAATTCTTCCGTACCAGTGTGTTGAGTTGTCACTAGTAAAAGCATAATTAATGTGCATTGGGAAGGGTGCATAGGTGGTGGGGATGGAAGGCAGCAATAGATGCTTTGAAACTTTTGTGAACCCGGGTAGAGTGACTCTTGTGAGTTCGAGGAGTCTGGGGTGGAATTGTAGATCATGGAAGTTTTGGGTGCATGATGTATATCACGGAACAAGCAGTAGGAGAGTTCAATAGCGCCAACCCTGGAAACCACAACCATAAAATTGGCTAAGTATGGAAAGCAACGATGGTCGATTGGAGTCATGATGTGAGGATATAGATGGAGATGAGGATATGTCATCTCGCCAACCCGGGAACCCGTGGTCATAGAAAGGAGACTAATTATATAACCAGAAAGGGATAATAGAGGGGAACAAGAAAAGGGAAAAAGGGGTAAGTATCTCACAGAACAACATCTATTGTTCATTTATTAATGCCAATCTTTTCGAACCTCTGTGGTGAGTTGTCACTAGTAAAAGCATAATTAATATGCATTGGGAAGGGCGTGAATGTGGCGGGGATGGAAGAGAGCGATAAATGGTTTGAAACTTTTGTGAACCCGGGTATAGTGAATCTTGCGAGTTGGAGGAATCTCGGGCTGAATTGTATATAATGGAAGTTTTGGGTGCAATATGTATATGATGGAACACGAGTCAAAAGAGTTCGATAGCGCTAACCCGGGACTCGATGGTCAGATAATTGGATAAGTATTGAAAGGGATGGCAGTCGATCAGGCTCATGATGTGACGATATAGATGAAGATGAGCATCTGCCAGTCTGCCAACCCGAGAAGCAGTGATCATAGAAATTCAATTAAGTATAGAACCAGAAAGGGATAATAGAGGGGAAGAAGACAAGGGGAAAATGGGTAAGTATAGAGGAGGGAAAAGAAAGGGAGAAACTAACATTTAGTCTCAGCTATGTAATATACTTGGAGGTCAACAAAGTCAGCTTCAAGTTTAAAGATTATTTGTTTATATTTATTCGAATAGTATTCATATTAATATATCTTAATAGATTATTTGTGGTCCAAATGTAAACCATCTTCCAATTTGTAGGGTGTTTTTCGGCTCGCAAATTTCGTTCAAACCCATAAGAAATAGAAAAAATATATATATGGTGTAACATTTTTATATGCAAGCATATTCTCAAATACAAGAAGTTGTAATATATGCACAATATTGAACAAGAACATGACATCAACACTTGAGTTGCCATGTTGAAATAGAGTCATTCATTGCCTCTATTTCCGGGGCCCCAAAGAATGAAAGCAGAATGGTCCCACCCATTTCTTTCTTAAGTATAGGGTGGGTGCCACAGAACTATGTCCTATCACAAATTATTCTTCCATGTAAAATGTGAGCGAATAGAGTATCTTTTATTTAAATCAAAGTGTTGGGCAGGGGAAAAAAAAGCTTGTCATGTATGTTTAACTATGGATCAAAAAGCGTCTTAAATTCTTGTAGAAAGAGGTTGAATTCATCTATCAATAGTTGTACAGGAAAATGAGTCAATTTAATAAAAAATTTAAAAACTAAAAAAAAAAAAAAAAAATATTAAACATTGGAAAACACCATACAAAAACCTCAAATATTTTATATTCAGATAAACTGGGTTACAAAATACAACTAAGATTATTTCCCAAAATAGCTCTCTTGAAATATGTAAAAAAATATATAGTTCATTACATATTCTCTGAAATTTAAAAGTGTTTTCCATAATGACAGTGATTGGGGCTCCCGCGGACCATAAAGCAAATATGTACAAGAATCAAGCTTGTAGACAGTCTTTTATAGATTTCAACTTGATCATCAAATGCTTTCCTGGTTAAAATCAACGAGTTGAATATCAATTTTAGGTCTTGGACATCATGAGTACTTCCAGCTAGATCTATCTCAACTTCTTGAATAGTTTGTCTCTTCTAGATATGGCCTGGCTACATTAGCTTTTTATTCAACATTACGTACTTTGATAAGTGTTAATTTCCCTCTATCATCGAAAACTTGGGGTTTAAGGTGCCTGCCTTATAATGTTCCTAGTCATCCACATCTGAGAAATCTTAGAGATGTGATTCAGGCCCAATTCAAAGATGAGGGAGTGGTTTTATGTGACGTCAGCTTTGGGGGGAAAAAATTATGTTAGCCAACAAAAGTTGAGACAAAAAATTCAAGTATCTTGTGACTGGTATTCTCCCTGTATTCGATCGTTTGTTTGGTTGAAAGGCCCGACTGAAGATTTGTATCTTGAATTTATTTGTTTTATTGTTGTAAATTGGAAGGGACGTTCAAGTCACCTGTAAAATGCTCCTTTGTTGATGTATATAGCTTCTTCCAACAACACATATTTGGCAAGTGTATCAAATGATGTAGATCACACTAGAATATATCTCTCATCATAGGAGTGGCACATATCATGGCTCACAAAATGGTCTGGAATATTTGGAAGTGACACAAAATATTACTCCATGCCCGGATATACTTAGAAGGAAATTATAAATTTGGATCCTCACGAAGGTGAGAAATTGTATGAGTGGTTGAATCAACATTCCAAAATTACAGAACTTTGTATCTCAAAGTTGTAACAAACTCGACAGACAACCAAATTCTATCTCAAAGTTTGTTGAGTGACCTCTGGATGTAGCAACAGACTCGACATACAATAAAATTTCGATCACTAATGGTACTAATGTCAAATGTATCAAGTCGTTACCCCAGGATCCAGGTAGCTTCAACTTCAGACATCGACACTGGCGATGACTCCAAGATCCAGATAGCTTCAGCTTCGGACATTAACACTGGCGGTGGCAATGGGAACAGTCTCATCGACTGTGAGGTGGTAATGCGGTGAACAAGTAGGCACGTCATTGTCAAAGAAATTAGAATGCAGGGTTTCCGGACCTACAAAAGAGCATCGACTTTATTGTTGCTTTGTCATGACAATTACAATGTTGTTGTGAGTCCAGAAATCTTTGGAGGTTGGGCATCCTGTGCGATGATGACCTCAACATTAGGTGCATGTCAAAAATTTATTATCTGTACATTGTAGTGTTAATGCAATTTCCATAGTCGACAATGAGTCGATTGCATTGCCACAAGAAATATTAATTGTGTAATTAATTAACATCCTTGAAGGACATGAATCCCAAACAACGCCTCCTTTTAGGATGTTGATTCAACCACTCATACAGTTTCTCACCTTCGTGAGGATCCAAATTTATAATTTCCTTCTGAGTATATTCGTGCATGGAGTAATATTTGGCGTCACTTCCAAATATTCCAGACCATTTTGTTAGCTACAATATGTGTGACTCCTATGAAGAAAGATAAATTCTGGTGTGGTCTACAGGATTTGATACACTTGCCAAATCTGTGTTGTTGGAAGAAGCTATATACTTCAACAAAGGAGCATTTTGCAGGTGACTTGAAATTCCCTTCCAATTTCCAGTAACAAAACAAAGAAGTTCAACATACAAATATTCAGGCAGGCCTTTCAACCAACCAAAGGATCGAATATAGGGAGAATACCAATCATAAGATACTTGAATTTTTTTTGTCTGAGTTTCTGTTGCCTAGAACAATTTTTTTCCCTCAAAGTTGGCGTCACATAAAACCACTCCCTCATCTTTCAATTGGGCCTGAATGGCATCTCTAAGTTGTCTCACATGTGGATGACCAAGAACATTACAAGGAAGGCACCTTAAAGCCCAAGTTTTCAATGATAGAGGGAAATGGGAATAAGTATTTAAAATGAACACTGGAGGATGATAATATAATCTTCCGTAAATCTTGGTTTAATGCATTTTAATGGGAGATGTCCTCGACCTTTTTTCCTATTAATGCCAATATTTTCAAATATGTGTGGTGATTTGTCACTAATAAAGGCATGATTAATTTGCATTGGGAAGGGTGAAAAGGTGATGGAGATGGACGTGAGTGAAAAATTCTTTGAAATTTTTGTGAACCTAGAAGCCCGGGAACCCATGAATCTGTGACAACAAGAGGTGAAGAATCGAATAAGTATGGAAAGGTGGGGCAGAATGCCTTAAAAAAACTAAAGTAAAAAAAAAAAAAAATCGAGTTCAAGATCCACAAAAAAAAAAGTTCAGATCCCATAATATTGACCTCTGCCAATTCGATATCAGGCAACTAGAGTGCATCTAGGGTGCCTGTGAGAAAATATAATGCTTTGATGAAGATTTGTTTGTATTGCAACATGTGACAGTAATTGTGTCCTAATAGTATTTAAAATGAACACTGGGGGATGATAATATAATCTCCCGTGGATCTTGGTTTAATGCATTTTAATCGGAGATGTCCTCGATCTTTTCAGTTATTAATGCCAATCTTTTCGAACATGTGTGGTGAATTGTCACAATTAAAAGAGTAAGTAATTTGCATTGGGAAGTGTGTGAAGGTGGCAGGGATGGACGGGAGCGATAAATGATGTCAAACTTTTCTGAACCCGGGAGTCTGCGAACCCGCGAATCTGGGACAACAAGAGGTGAAGAATCGACTAAGTATGGAAAGGTGAGGCGTTCAGATGGACGAGGACAGAGTCATCGTAGGTAGAGTGAAGCTTGCGAGTTCAAGGATTCTGGGGTCAAATTGTAGATCACAGAAGTTTTGGGTGCAAGATGTATATCACAGAACAGGGAGCATGAGAGTTTGATAGCACCAATCCAGGAACTCACGGCCATAAACATTAACTATGGGAAAAACATTATCAACTATGAAATATACCTGGAGCTCGACAAACTCAGATTCAATTACAAAGAGAATTTGTTTATATGTATTCCAATACTAGTCATATTATTTTATTTTAATAGTATTTTTGTGGCCCAAATGTAAACCATGTTCCAATTTGAAGGGTGTTTTCGACTCGCAAATTTTGCTGAAACGCATAAGCGAAAGAGAAAATATGAGTTAACATTTTCATATGCAAGCATATTCTCAAATATGAAAACTTGTAATATATGCACAGTATTGAAGAGGGACATGACATCAACACCTTTGTAGGTAACAATGGGCTAGCACAATATTGCATTCTTACTATGATGATGCCTTAAAAAAACTAAAATAACCAACAATTTTTTTCCAATTCAAGATGGACACAAAAAAATCATCAGATCCCATAATATTCTCCCATTAATGCGTTTTAATTGGAGATTTCCTCGATATTTATGATTATTAATGGTAATATTTTCGAACCTGTATGGTGAGTTGTCACTAGTAAAAGCATAATTAATGTTCATTGGGAAGGGGCGAAGGTGGAGGGGATGGAGGGGAGCGAAAAATGCTTTCAAACTTTTGTGAACCCGGGAGTCCGTGAACCCGCGAAGCTTTGAAGACTCGACTAAGTATGGAAAGACAGGGCGGTCAGACGAAGTCATCATAGGTAGAGTGAGGCTTGCACGTTCGAGGATTCCGGGGTCGAATTGTAGATCACCGAAGTTTTGGGTGCAATATGTATACCCTGAACATGGGGCATGAGAGTTTGATAGCGCCTACTCGCAAACCCATGGCCACAAAATTGGCTAAGTATGCAAACGAATGGTGGTCAGTCAGACTCGTGATGTGAATATATAGATGGAGATGAGGATTTGTCAGTTTTCCACCTTGAGAACCCGCAAGCATAGAAACACGACTAAGTATAGAACCAGAAATGGATAATAGAGGGGAAGAAGAAAAGGGAAAAATGGGTAAGTATAGAAGAGGAAAAAGAAAGGGAGAAAAGAACTTTATCCCTCACACAACAACACTTAGTTTGATAATTATGAAGCCATAGAAACACATTAACTATGGGAAAAACATTCTCAGCTATGAAATATAGTTGGAGCTCAACAAACTCTGGTTCAAGTCCAAAGAGATGTTGTTTATATCTATTTCAACATATTTCATATTATTTTATTTTAATAGTATTTTTGGTGTCCCAAATGTAAAACCATGTTCCAATTTGCATTTCTCAAGTGGAGATGTGTTTGTGAAGACACATTTCCTTGAACCACAGTCCAGGGGTAGGGAAAGTGCAACGTGGACTATTTGTTGAGCAGACATTTGTTGAATATTAAGCAATGTATTTCCAAGTGCACATATCATTTGCATAGTATCAATATGATTTGTTTCATGTTCTTTGTGTATTCTTCTGAATGCATTTGTCATAGATTTTTCAACCTTTGTCATGTACGAGACACAATATGATGTTGTGGCATATGCATTGAGGACATATTGTGCGTCTGTATTTGCATTCCACATAATTGGCTAGTCCTTGGAGAAACTGTTGTTCCATATATGTAAAAGTTTTCGTTTAAGGAAAATTGTTGGTTGTTTAAGTGTAGATTGTATGCATTGGATGTACTCATCTTTTGTTATATTTAGCTCTGCCAAGAAGTCTTGGAAGCTCATTAAGTCATCAAAGTCTCCTTGTTCTAGAAATGCGAACAAAGATTTAGATTTCTCAATGAGAACTTTTTCCTCCAAACTAACTGGCTCTACGATTCTTGTTGTTCTCATTGGCGGCACAGAGAAGTTGTATCTAAAATGTGAATTTTTTCATTTTTTACAACTTCTTGTATGATAATGTCTATGAACGTTGGCAAGCCCTAGATTCAAATGATTTGTGTTGCATGTCATGCATTTGCCCAGAAACTGCTCAATCTGTGAGTTGTTGTCATTTCCATAGACCGGTGCACCCTCTATTCAAAACAGTGTGTGGTCATGCCCACTCCCTCTATTCTGGAATTCGGTCACAAAACAGTAGTCTAATAGTAGTCACAAAACAATGCCTCATCGATTCGCTCATTGATTTGTTGTTTGTTGCTTGCTCTTGTTTGCTTCAACTTTGAAAGGTTGAAGTCCTGCATCTGTAGTTGGACCTGTTGTTGCACTTTGCATGGTTGGGATTCTGCATCCATGATTGGAACTGCGTTTCTGGCATTTTGCATTGACGGGTAAGCTTCAGTGCCAGGGTTGCACTCAAACATATGGTTTTCAGGAACAGAAAATATGAGGAGAACATTTGATTTCCTTTTGTATTTCTCACTATGGGTGCAACAAAGGTGGGTTATGTGCCTAGAATTGACATTCAAAGGGGAACAAGACATTTTGGAAGGGAACAACATGAAAAAAAGGCACCAAAACTATTGTTTTCACACAAGAACAAGACAACATCACACTCTTGTTTCTCTGTCAAATGTATCGTTTCCAGGAACATAAAATATGAGGAGAATATTCGATTTCCTTTTTTATATCTTACTATGGATGCAACAGAGGTGGGTTTTTTTCCCAACATTGACATTCAAAGGGGAACAAGACATTTTGGAAGGGAACAACATGAAAAAATGCACCAAACTCATGGTTTTCAGGAATAGAAAATACTAGGAGAAAATTCGATTTCCTTTTTTTTATATGTCACTATGGCTGCGACAAAGGTGGGATCTCTGTTGAACAGCGACGCTCAAGAACAAGACCAAGACAACATCACACTCATATTTCTCTGGTCGTAGTAGTCACATACGAAGATGTTTTGCAAGAGGATTTTGGCTCAGGCATTCCCAGTATTGAAAATTCTTACTTGCAAACTAGAAATAGCAAACAACAACCAACGGAAAGGAATGCAACCATGACACTGAGACTTATCAGTGAATGGGGAACGAAAAAAGAACAGTCCCAATCACAGATGCATAATCCATAGCATGCAATCTACAACAACAGGTCCAACTGTGGATGTAGGACCCCAACCTTGCAAAGTTGAAGCAAACAAGAGAAAGCAGCAAACAAAAAACCAGTGAACAAGCACCAAGAGGTCCAACTGCAGCTGCAGGACCTTAACTTTTCAAATTTGAATCAAACAACAATAAGAAACATCTAACGAACCAACGAGCAAGCATCAACCAGTGAACTAGTAATTCTGGTGAAGAACAATATTGCCCAAATTCACAGCAGACAAGATTGTATCCAAAAAAAAGGAGGAAAATGTATTGTAACATGCCTATTAAGTAAACATTTCAGGATATGAGGCTTGTCAGGTAAACATTTAAGGCGGTGAGGACCGTCCAAAGGCCTCCCACTATGTAAACATTTAAGAAAGTTGCAGTTTGCACAGTTGACATGTTGCATCCGTGATTGGAACTGTGCTTTTTTCGTTCCCCATTCACGGGTAAGTTTCACTACCATGGTTGCATCCCTATTCGTTGTTTGTTTTTTCCAGTTTGCAAATAAGAATTTTCAATACTGGGAATGCTCAAAATCCTCTTGCAAAACATATTTGTATGTGACTACTACGACAAGAGAAACATGATTGTAATGTTGTCTTGGTTTTGTTCCTGAATGTCAATGTTCGACACAGAACCCACCTCTATTGCAGCCATGGTGACATATAAAAAAGGAAATCGAATTTTCTCCTCACATTTTCTATTCCTGAAAACCATATGTTTGGTGCATTTTTTTTCAGACTGTACCTCATATTTTTTTTGCATTGCTATTTTCCAATGAGTCCTGGTTTGATGTCTAGGACATGGAAGTGGCCACATGTGATTGGAAGGAAACAACTTGAAAAAAAATGCACCAAACGTATGGTTTTCAGGAACAAAAAAAATTAGGAGAAAATTTGATTTCTTTTTTTATATGTCATTATGGTTGCGATAGAGGTGGGTTCTGTGTCGAACATTGACGTTCAAGAACAAGACCAAGACAGCGCCACATTCCTGGTTCTTTGGTCGTAGTACTCACATAGAAAGATGTTATGCAAGAGGATTTTGACTCAGGAATTCCCAGTATTGAAAATTTTTACTTGCAAACTGGAAATAGAAAACAACAAACAACGAATAGGAAGGTAAACATGTCACTGAAACCCACCTGTCAATGGGGAACGACAGAAGCACAGTTCCAATCGCGGTTACTGAATCCCAAGCGTGAAAACTGCAACAAGAGCAACAGGCAAACAAGAGCAACAACAACAGGCAAACAAAAAACCAGTGAACAAGCACCAAGAGGTCCAAGTGCAACTGTAGGACCTCAACTTTGCAAATTTGAATCAAACAACAATAAGCAGCATCCACCGAACCAACGAGCAAGCATCAACCAGTGAACCAGTAATGTCGTTGAAGAACAATATTGTCGAAATTCACTGCAGACAACATTGTATAAAAAAAATCGGAGGAAAATGTATTGTAACATGCCTATTAATTAAACATTTAAGGTTGTGAGGCCTATTAGGTAAACATTTAAGGCTGCCAGGACCGTCCAAAGGCCTCGCACTGTGTAAACATGTATGAAAGAATGCAGTGTGGCAGGCATGTTTACGTACATAATAATAATAATGCCTAGGTACTTAATAATAACAATAAATAATAATAATAACAATAGTTCGAACAATAGAGACTATGAAAAAAAAAATTAGTCAAAGGACAAACTAATATGAAGTCAACTAATAAAAAACTAACTCTCGATGCTCAAAATTTTGGATATCTAAACATTTTAATAAAAATAGTAAAAAATCAGAAAGACCGTATATGATCAAAAACTTTGGATATGCTAACATATAAAACATTAGGAATAACAAAGTTGACAATAAGACCTCCAATCTATTATCCAATCACATCATGACATATATGGTATTTTTTATTATATACAAAATAATGTTTTTAGTTCTCTAGTTCCAACAATAGAGATTATGCAAATATTTTTAGTTAAAGGGCAAACTAATATGAAGTCAACGAATTATCAATCGCTATAGTCCCTCTACGCCTTCAGAAGGGACTAATAAGATTGTAAACAAATAAATTTTCACAAAATATTTAATAAAAAAAATCCCAAACATTACCAAAAAAAAAAAAGATTATAATAGATATATAAAAAGTCAAACATAAACTAATATATATTTAACTCTAATCAAATGCTATAATTTACCAATAACATAGCTTGGTTTAATTATATCATAGTATGCTTAATATTTAATTGAAAAAAATGCACTTGAAAAATTAAAGTTTTGAGAAACCTTGAAATCAACCAATAAAATAATTATATAAACTTTTTAAGATTATATATTATATTTTT
>JASDQU010205638.1:0-25918 GCA_032191745.1 Picea mariana
GGGCGCGGGTTTCTTGTTTTAAGTGGTTTTTTGAGGAATTTCTCAGCATGGCTTTGGCTAGGAAAAGGCATGAGTAGGCCTGATACCAGGTAAGCAGGGATAGTGCAATTTAGAGTTATAACACATACCATTCGGCCAAGACAAACCTGGGATGTCTCACTCAGTGGATGGATTGATTGGTACCACAACACACCCCAATTCACACCCCCAACAACTACCTATGTCTGGACCACCACAATATCTGCAGGTATATGGAGGACCCCCTTATTAACCTACTCCCCCTTATCAAAAACCATACCCTGTTGCCCTTCCTTCACCCATAAGTGGACCCCCGTCGACACCCACAATGCGCCCAACTATCCAACCAAGTTTTGGTACCCCCTCTACCTCAACTTACACCCTAAGCACTAGTGAAAGCGCTATGCCTTCTTATGTACCCTACGGATCATTGCCACAAAATAATCCATAATTTCCATTTCCTGGCCCTCAACAACTCGTGGCTCCACCACAAGGACACCCACACACTAGGGTTAATTTTGTTTGGCCCTCTCCCATTCAACAACATAAAAATTTTGAACAACTGAATATGAAAAATCTGACCCATCAGTCAAATAATGCCAAAAAGAAAGGAAAAAACTGAAACAATAATAATCCAGGACTAGGAGGGAATCACCCCCAACATAACCAACCTACCGGGGGCAACTAGAATCAGGGGAACCAGAACCCCCAAGGGGGAAATAATAACAAACACCAAGGAAATAATAACAACAATCTTCAGACAAAATTCCCTTGTGCCCTTTGCAGTGAGTATGTCCATTATACTTACCATTTCCTTCAAATCGCTAACTTTAAATGGATGAAAGAATCTAGAAATGGACCATGTCCCCCAGCACCGCCTACCCCTCAACAAGCCCCACAATAATATGTGCAAAAATCACCCCCATCCATGCTGCAAAACCCCATTCCATACCAAGGGGGTATCAAAACCCAACAAGAGATGCATCCTACCCCACCACAGATGGGACAATACCCAAACCCGGGCACTCTTGCAGATCGCACTATCCTCCTCACTAGCGAGGAATAAGTTATTCTACAAATGCGTAGTCGTCATTACAACATACCCCCTGACTCTTCTCCCACTACCTCGAAGACAACCCCAACCAAAACTGGACCACCTTTGATGATTCCACGCCCCAATACTGAAACACCACTTTGTATTCCTCACATCCCATTGCGACGGAATGTCAACAACCCTCAGGATAGGGTGGCACACAACTATAGTCTGGTCAATGACTTCGCAAAATCTCCTGTTGCCATGTCAGTTTTAGAAGTCCTTCGAATCTATCCTACTCAATGGAATTCATTACTTTCTGCCCTAGGGGAGGTCGACCCTACTTACACTCAGCTCATCACCTTTGATCTTGATAGTGGGGAACCCCATCTCCATGCTCTGGTAGCTTTCTAAATATTGGTTAAAACCCAGAAGATCATAGTTCATCGTTGCATCATTGATGAAGGTGCATCCACATGCATCATGTCCAAAACCGTATGGAAGAAAGTTGGCTCGCCCAAAATTATACCATGTGCCATCACTCTAAGAGCTTAGGATGGATAATCATCCTCTCCCAAAGGGCTCTTTCAAAACATCCCCATTGAACTTAGGGGAAAGACTATCCTCATTGACATTGAAGTTATCAATGCTTCACTTGATTACAACATCTTGTTCAGAAGTAGCTACATGTATGCTATGAAGGTTGTGGCCTCTTCTGTGTTTCGTACAATGATGTTCCCCCACAATGGGAAGATCATCACCATCAACCAAGTGTCACATTACAAGCCCAATCCTTCCTCCAACATTGATAACATCTTACCCTTTGTCCACACTAATCTTGATGCCTACCCACTCATTGAGATGGGTCCCTGAATTTTCAAAGCCCATCCTTTCTAGGGACATACCATGGAGCACTCCCACTCATACATCCCTCATCACAAGTATGTATCATCTCATCCAATGGAACAGAAACTGGAGATACCCTTACTCCCAGAGAGGCTTCCTTACCATCTGACATCCCACTCGTCGTAGAGGTCCTCCCTCAGGAATCCCTTGAAAACTCTTTAGCTACACATGTTCCCGATTTCACCCTCCCCTAAGGCCATATCCTGGTTTGGGAGACAACCCCCCAAGCCATTACTCAAATCCCCTTCTTTTACCCCCCACCAGGCGTACAAGATTTTCAGGTAGCCGCAACGCTTACCCTTCCCAATATGGTGCTAGAAATTCTAGTATGGTATCTACATCCACCTGCGATGGTCCCTCAACCATCCCTCCCTCCTCAAACAAAAGGAATCCCTATGCAAATTCCAATACTTACTCCAACTGTACCACCCTCACCCCCACTCACTAGCACCACTACTATAGTTGGGGGCAGAAGGAATAATAAATATCCCACCGCTCCACTTCCCCCATGCATTTAGCCTCCTTGTGCACTATGCGAGAAAAATTGACACTGTACTAATAAATTCATGTCTCTCTCTGAGCTATGCAATTTAATTTAACTCCCTCGAGTGATGACACCACTCGTCGCTTCCTCCAGTTCACCTAGTACTACCACTACATCCCCTCCTATAGGAAGCAAGGGGTTGTGAACCAAATTTGCATGTGCCATCTATTCATAGTATGGCCATTACACCCACCATTTCCTGGCACTACCTCAATTTCGGAAAATGCTAGCGGAAGTACGCCAGATCTTTCAACAATAACCCCCTCCATCCATGCCCTCTCACAAAAATGTCACTGACATCCACTATGTCACGACCTCAATCAACGAATGTATGAGATGTCCTTTCTCTCTCTACGATTCAGTTGATCATTTCACATACCAATGTCCTATGATCATTGAATGCAGGCGTCACCAAATGGCCCTTATTCAAAATCCTACACCCCCTCCACTACCAGCAAAACCAGTGATTAACCCTACCCCATCACCTGATTTTGTTCATATCTTCTCTCCTGAACCTGAGGCACTCCCTACTCCTCCATGGTTCCTGGATATCTTATATGAGGATTTTCCCCCAAATCCCTCCAATTCTCCAGTTCATTTCCCCATGGAAATTTTACGCCTGACTATGATTTTCAACCCACAGTATCTTGATATTTGATTTATGTCGAGTGAACCATCACCCCCCCCTTGCATCACCGCTCCTACTTCTTCACCACTAGAAGAAAACCTCCTGTTGACATTCACCAATGTTACTCTCTTGGATCCCCTATATTCTTGACAGTTCCACTACAACAGAGACATACTTGAGGAATTAACTACCCCCGATTTCCCATGGGATCCGCTCCATCACAGAGTGCTCTTTCTTTCACAGGAAGCCTTTCTTACTCCTGATAAAAGCTCCATATACGTAATCAAAACCAAATACTTTCTCCCATCAGGGCATATAGATTGGTTCAATAACTCTATCCCTGCCCCCAACACATTTGAAGAAGGAAACATGGCCAACATTTCCCCCACTGTGAAACTCAATATTTCCATTAAACCTGGAATCGTAGAGGAAATCACCATAGCTACGGCATGCTCTCCTGAAGAAATCATAGCTTACAAATCTGTCTTCTAGGAATACCGAGACATTTTTTCTTCATCATACACAGAGATGCCCAACCTTGATCCCTCTATTGTCAAATATCGTATAGACACATGGCCTGATATCACACCTATATGAAAAAATAAATTTCCACTACACCAATCCAAAGCGGTAGCCATCAAAGTCAAAATTTAAAAACTATGCACCAAAGGGTTTATATACCCCATCGCATATACGTCATGGGTCTCCAACCCAGTCCCTGTTAACAAAAAACAAGGCATTATTCATGTCTGTACTGATTTTCGTGACCTCAATCATGCCTGTCCCAAAGACAATTTTCCAATTCCCTTTATTGACCAAATTATCGATGATTGTGCATGCCATGAGGCTTTGTCCTTCATAGATGGTTTCTTTGGCTACAACCAAATTTATATTCACCTAGCCAATCAATAAAAAACTGCATTCACTACCCCTTGGGGTACTTTCACATATTGTGTCATGCCTTTTGGACTCAAGAATGCAGGTGCCACTTTTCAATAGGACATGACATATATTTTTCATCATCTAGCTCATATCATCCTCGCATACTTGGATGACCTCACCACTTGATGCAAGAAATGCACTCAACATCGCGATGATTTACGAATTATCTTCCAAAGGTGTCATCACTACAATATCCGCTTGAAGCCCCTCAAGTGCGTATTTTTCATCACCACTGGATGCCTCCATGGGTTCATCATTTCCCAATGCAGACTCACTATGGACCCCCTCAAGGTCCAAGCCATCACATAAATCGCCCCCCTCAAAATTTATGCCAGTTACAAAGCTTACAAGGTAAAGCTAAATTTTTACGCCACTTTGTCCCCGATTACACCACTCGTTCACACGGTTTCCTTCACCTCTTACGTCACGATATCTCGTTCGAATTTGATGAACATGCCCAAACCACTTTTGATGATATTAAAGAGACACTCTCCAATGCCTCATTGATTATCCCACTTGACTTTGACCACGACTATATCCTCTACTTATTGGCCTCAACCATCTCAGTGGCAAGAGTTCTCATCCAATTAGGGGAAGTGAGCATGTAATTTACTATATTAGTAAACATATTTCAGAGCCACTTTTGAAATATAATCATGATGATAAAATCTCCCTTTTAGTTGTCCTCGTAGTCCAGAAATTGTGCCATTGCATTCTACTTTGAACTACCAAAGTCATAGTAGATTCCAACCCCATGCAATACTTACTCAGTCGTCGAAAAATTAATTGCAAATTTTGTCAATGGATCGTCATCCTTCAGGAGTATGACCTTGAATTTTCAACACCCAAGAGCAATAAATCCCTTGTCCTTTCTGAAATCATTACGACATTTCCCTCTGATACTACCATTTCTCCCATCAATATCGACTTCCCTGACGAACATCTCTTTTACATCCCCTCAGATGATCCTTGGTACGATGATCTCCTCGTCTACCTCCGAACATAGAAGTTCAGAAACCACCTCTCCCAAAATGTTAAGGTCCTAACCCGCACATAGGTAGATTAATGTATTCGGATGTAATAAAGGTCAATATTAATAAGACCTTTCAATAAAATNCTTCCTTTTAGTATAAATAGGAGTTGAGGGTATGAGAACCCTAGCTTGGATATTATTGTAACAGAGCGCTGCTCGATTGGAGGTTGCCCCCTCGAAGAGGCCTGTGAACATTGCTATCTGAATCAATGCTATTTTTGTTCAAGTGTTATTTCTGTTGCTATTTCGTATATCATTTATGTGTATTGTGAAGATTATGCTGGATATTTCACTGTTATTCTGTTATTTCTAGCATTTCGTTTCTGTTCTGCATATTTTATATATTTGGTATCTTGCAAGTGGTATCAGAGCACTTTCCTTGGACGGAGTTGTGGGCAAATATTTTTATTTTTGCAGATTTTTTTTTCGGAGAAGAAAAAAGAGGGTATTTATCACTCTATGTTGCAACAAAACAAAAAATGTTGGAGTAATCCAAAAAACAAAAAGATCAAAGAAATAGTTCCAAGGAAAGGATTGTTCCTAAAAAATTGTTCTCTCTTTTTCTTCTATTTTTTTTTTTTTTTTTCTCTTTTTGCAAATATCATCTGTCAACAAGATGGATTTTAGATGATATATGTTCAACTATTCTCCAAAGCGGGTTTTCACAATCAATTATATATATATATATTCTTTTTCCAAGTGATACTAGCCAGATACTGGTTTTCTAGGTTCCATAGTGCCTAAAATGGGTTTTCACTATTATAATTATTATACATATTTATCTATATGTTTTTTTATTTATTATTATTATTATGAAAAACTTCTTGAAAGAATAATTTGTTTTCAAGTGTAGGTGGCATAGCCACTTTACTAACAACCTCCAAATCAAAATGAGTAGCAAGTTATTAGATGAAGGCATATTTGTACAATGGATTCTAATACAATATCAAGTGATGAACATTGGCCATAACATGGATTTGATCTTCACTAATAGTAAGTAGTTGTACTACAAATGTTGGCCCTTGACCAAGTTTTGGGAGATTCTTGGTCATGTTGACCTAGTTTGGGACTTCGACAACCTGTCGAAGGAGGAGCACAAGATGAAGCAGAGATCAAGGGATCTCGACCCCCTTTTGTGTCCTTTTTGAGTTTTGGGGATTATGTAATGGGAATGGGACATTGGCCCATGGGTTCACCCATGTTTAGGCCTATTTTGTATATATAAATAGATTCTTAGGCAAGATAGAAGTAGTGGTTCATCTATGTGATGTGAATGTATGCTAAGTGCAAGTAGAGTCTGTAAGTGATTTGGGCATGACTGTAAGAGAATTGTAGAGCTAAGTGCAAGTGGTTGTAACAGACTGTTGACGGGTTCGTGCTGTAACACAAGGAAGAAGGATCTAGCGAGTTGCACAGATCTTCTGTCCTATGCAGAGTAAGGGTTTTGAGGCTCTGTGCTTGTAACTGATTGACTGAAGACAATAAATAAGATGAGTTGGTGGACATAGCCCCAGGGTGGGGATGAACCACGTAAAAATTGTGTTATGCTGCTTTGTTCTTTGTCTTGATGTGTTCACATATTAATTTCTAAGTGCTTTGATGTATTTAGATAGATCTACTTATGCTTGTGCTTATTATAAGTGAGAATGTTAGATCTGATCTATATAGCCATGATTAGTGCTTGATCTTCTCGATATGATCTATTTACCTATGCTAAGTGCTTAAGTACATTAGATTATTGTGAATGCTGCGAAGCTCTGTTTTATCAACGAAGTGGGTATTGATTGCATATTGAGGAATTGATGGTGCTAAGTGCTTTACTAAGTAGTACAATCACATGTATGTGTCCCAGCTAAGGTTGCAGACACCTGAGTCTTGCAACCACCCCTACCTATACCTCATGTGAGACTTCATCTGCTTCGCAGGTGTTTCTGAAAGGGACGATAGTTAGCAATTTGTTGGTGCGTTGTTGTAGCGTTGAACCCTGGGTTTTCCCCTGTTCCAACAACAACCATTTTCATAGAAATTGTCAACTTCATACGGTCCAAGACAACGAATGCAAAAACTTCTCTTAAAAGTCTTTAAACCTGGATACATACAAGATATTCCAATCCCCCAATTGAAATTTATTCTTCTTAATGAACCTACGATAACTTTGATAATTTTGTGTTCAATGTTTTCTTGAATTCAACCTCTCATTATTTCCATAGTGGATTGTCTTTCTTGGATAAATCATCTTCTTAGTTCTCACTATTCCTTGCATTCAAGAAATTAATTAATTTTATCATCATTTAATTGATATAATAATAATCTTTGATGATAATGAATTAAAGTGTATTTGTACTGATAATTGAAATAATTCTTACCTATTTTGATTCTAACATGGAATGAATATAACTTCAAAGTTTTCACACTTTGGTACATTAACTTTTTAAAATGAATAATCAGGTTATGAACATGAGTGATATTAATTTTTAGGGTACTTTCCTATACTACTCAATTCTTACAGTGAACTTATAGAAAGATCATAACTTACTTCACTATGGAAGAGATTGAACAAATGATTTTGAAAGAAACTGCATTCTATTGGAGTTAGATAGAGCTTCAATTCAATATATCTTAATCATGATATTTCAAATCAATGAGATTTACTAAGATTTAGTCAATCTAGTGCAATCAATGATGGATGGGACACCATGAAATGTCAAACATATGAGTTTTCCTTTATTGTGGATCATTTCATTCACTTTCAATTAAGCAATTATGTGAAGTTGTGTTTAATATTTTACGAAGATGAAAAAAACCCGAATTTTAACTTTGATTGACCCAAACTTTAAAATTGTTTTCACTAAGCATTATACACTAGAACTACTATGACCTTTTCAATGGTAGTGAATTTTTACTTTGAATGGAGGAGACTTTCCACTTTGAGTGGAGGAGACTTTCCACTTTGAGTGGAGGATACTTTTCAATTTGAGTAGAGGATACTTTCCACTTTGAGTGGAGGAGAATGTGTTTTGAGAAATTGTTGTCATTGATGTGAAAGTGGAGTGCTGTCATTGATTCCAAAGTGATTGTTGAAGTCACAATATTAATGAGGTGTTATTGAGTTCAATGATTATTGAGGTATGGCCATGAGGATATTATTCCATGTGGGAATTTCTCATTAAAATAATTAAATGATTTTTTGGTAATGGTTGGATAAAGAAAGGAAGTGATCAAACTGACTTTGTCAGGATAGGTTTGTTGGAAAATTGATTATCATTGATGTCAAATTTTGAAGAAGTCTAGAAGCCTCTAGAAGTAGTGGGTATAATTGAAGAAATATTCAAAGTGGTCCCCTTATGGTGTATCTTTGAGCATGGTTCTCGTGGAATGTTTATTTGAAGAAGTCTACAAGAAGCCCAGAGGTGTGTTCATGAGGCCCGAAGTTGATTAAGGAAAATGAGGTTGAATAACATTACAAGTACATGGAAAACCATCATAAATGGATAGTCCTCATCATGTCATTTACAACGCTAGGTGGTACATGACATGGTTCTACACGGTTGAGGATTTATTCCCTCTTGAATTTGAAATCCCCGAAGAATGGTTGAGAAGACCCTAAATGGTTGCAACAATAAGTTACAAGTCATTAATTAAAGGGTAAAGTGGTTATAACAAGGAAGTACAGGACGACCTTAAAGGTAAGGAAATAAGTCACTTGGAAAAGTATAAATACACCTCAATAAGCCTCTCATTTGTACACACATATGTTAATTGAATATCTATCTCTCAAGTGATATTTTTGAAGTGAATATGAGGAATCGAATCTAAGGAAGTATCGAGTGTGGAAGTCTCGGAGTTTCAAAAGTGAAGGGTTTATGAAAACCATAATTTAGCTAACCCTCACTAGTTAGGTTACAGGTGTCCCATGAGGCACCAATGCGAGATGTACGACACTCATCCCACGAGGCCCCACTAGATGATGGGTCTCTGTCCAACAAGGATGAGGCAAATTTACTAAAGATTATATCTCATGTTTTCTGAAGTTGATATGCACCAGGTTGATCTACAAGTTTGAGATGACATGCATCAGGTTTTCTACATGGTTAAAGGTATATTCTTATGTGTGTTTGATGCTTGTATCATGGATGGTTTAGGACATTCTTAAGTAATGTTTTATAGGACTTTTGGTACATGGTTGCATATGGTTAAGTTTCATGTCATGGTGATATTGATAAATGCTGAAGAAATATACTTGGTACTTGGTTTATGTTTGTTATGGTTCATTGTTAGAGGAACATATTTGAGATATTAACATATGTATGAGGAACATCTATTGGTATTTGATTGAAGCACATCATTGAGGTTATGGTACTTTCTTTTGGGATATCTTGTGGTACATGGTTTATAACATGATTGAGACATATCATGAGTGATATGGTATATGGTTGAGGTACATATTTTGGTATATGGTATGTACTTTGGATACTTGATGTTGGGAATAAATTTTGATGTATGGTCTATGTGAGTGGATCTGGTTGATGATGATGTTATATCAATATCATTGACAGTGACAGATATATTGACAGTGACAATAACAGATTCAGTCAGTGTGACAGATACAATGACAATGAAAGATACAATGATAGTGGCAGTGACAGATATAGTGATAGTTTGATTATTAGTATCTGTGATAGTGGCAGGTTGAGTCTACACTTATATTTTAGGGAGGCACGATGGGGCAAGGAAAGGGGGTCATAGCCTCCTTCCAATTTTAGCTAGAGAACCTAGGGGGTTGGAGCCTCCTTCCAGTTGGTGCTAGAGAATTTGGAAGTTGTTTATTCCTATGAATGTAATGTTTGATATATATGAGAATTAATTCCATAGTTTTCTCTCATTTGGGTTTCCACGTAAAAATATCTTGTGTGTTGTGTATGATGTGATATATTGTTGAATGATATTGATTATGGTTATATGTTCATGAAAAATAAATGGAGTAAGTGACAACTATGGATGAATTGATGCATACATATTTTGGTTAAAAGTGGTAATAATTTCATAATATTGATTCAGCCCCCCTCTCGTTAGTCCAATAGGGTTTACATATTCAATGGATTAATTATTATTGGTGGTGTTCACACAACAAGTATTTTATATGGAAGCTAATTTGAAATGGTCTATTGATATGGTCAAGAAAAATACCGTGGGATTATAGCATGGTATTGATTTTTCTTGGGAGAAAAAAACACTATAGGAGCTAGCATAAGTATTTTATCAAATTGAAGAGTTGAGGAGTAGTGTGGAGTATGAATACGAGTGAGTTAATATGAGAATAGAAGTTTTAATGGTTAGTGAGGGATTGCAGGAATAAGAACAAGAACGGCATTGTAGCAGTCATGCTACAAGAAAAGGAACAACACTGGAGGAATTGTGTTGCAGGAACAAGAATGATGCTACAATAATAGGAATGATGCTGCGGGAATAGGAACAATGCTACAGGAATAGGAAGGAAGTTGCAAGAATCACAGTGAAGGAATAAGAAGATGAATGGATATGAAGGTTTAGTAGTTGTAGGAACATGAAAAAGAAGGAATATGAAGGATTAGAGACTGCAGGAACAAGAAAAGAAACACATCTAAAGGATTAGCGTCTTCAAGAAAAAGAATGGGAATAAATATGAAGGGTTAGTAACTACAGGAAGAGAAGATATATAGTGTGAGTCTATAAAGAGAAGAGATCAGTAACATGAGGTTTTTTATTTGAATAAACTATGATTATATTATTTATTTTAGGGTGGTAGGGTGGTGAAATGATGAGGATTGAAGTCCTCATATATGTAAAAGGTTGGTTCCTAGCAAGTGGGTGATTGCAAAACTTTGAAAAGGGGATTGGTGTCTCGTGAAAATGGGTGCTTGCAAAAATTTGAAAAGGGGATTGGTGTCTTCTGCAAGTGGGTGCTTGCAAAAATTTGAAAAGGGGATTGGTGTCTCCGACAAGTGGGTGCTTACAAAACTTTGAAAAGGGGACTGTTGTCTCCAACAAGTGGGTTCTTGTAAATATTGGAATCATCAGTTAGATCCTTGATCACATTAAAATAAGTTGCTTTGTGGTTTTCTCCCATATGGGTTTCCACATTAAATTTTTGGTGTTTTGTGTTCAAATTTGTTTTTAATGATGATTTTATTTTCATTGAACTGATTATTGGTTTAATTTTTTCAAAAGGAAAAGATAAGTAAGAGTATTGATTCACTCCCTACTCTCAATACTCAACAATTGGTATCAAAGAAAGGTTCCTTATGTGACAGTCTAATAGTTGGAAGGAATATCCATTAGGAAAATGGTAAGTCGAGATCCTTCATCTTCAACCATACCTCCTCTATTCAATGGTACTAATTTTACCTTCTAGAAAATCAAAATGAAGGCCTGCCTTATGGAACTTGGCATGGAAATTTTGCATATTGTGGTAGATGGATACAAAGCCCCAAGAACTCTTCCAACTGATGAATCTGGAAAGATAAATCACTACAATAATGAAAACTCTATTAATTACATTCTAACTTGACTTGAAGAAACATAATTTGTTAAAGTGATGCAGTATGAATCAACAAAAAAGATGTGGGACAAACTAGTGAAAATTTATTAAGGAGATGCTAAGGTTAATTTAAAAAAACTTCAAGCTCACGAAATACAATTTGAAATCCAGAGAATGAGTGACAATGAGAACATTGCTAACTTTTGTCTCAGAGTATATGAGGTTGTAAACACCATGAAAGGTCTAGGTGAAAAACTTGATGAAGTTGCAGTGGTTCAGAAGGTATTGAGATATCTCCACTCAAGATTAGATGCAAAGGTTTATGCTATAGAATAATTACATGATCTATATAATCTAACTATGGATAGGTTCCATGGAATACTCATTTCCTATGAGATGAGGACCAACAAAGAGAAACCAAATTTAAAATAAGCAACTTTAAAGGCATCAACCAAGTCACAAAAACATCAATATCATAACTTCTCCAACCACATCTTAGATGAAGAAGAAGCCAATTTTGTGAGAAAGATACAAAGGGGTTCTATAAAATCTAAAGGTATGTTTCCATTCAAATTTTTAATTGTGGTAAGATAAGTCATTTTTCATCTAAATGTACTTACAAAGAAAACAATGCTGATGAAAAAGAAGAAAAAAGCAAGAATATGTCTAGAGTAAATTACAAATAAAAGGTTTTTAAGAAGAAAAGGTTTTACTCAAGAGAGGATAACGGTTGTTCTTCAGATTCTGAAGAATATGAATCTAAAACAAGAAAAGATGAAAAATTCTTATGGCACTTGAGAATCACAATTCTAATCTAGAGAATACTAACACAAAAGAAGATGAGGCAATTGTTGATATGGAAGGTAAACTTATAAGTGCACTGGAGGAAATATACAAGCTTAGGAGAAAGAAAAAACAACAGAAAAAAAATTACAGTCCTACAATGAAAGCAACAATGAGAATAATGAAGAAACAATGCTTTTAGAAACACATCTAGAAGAGGAAAAAAGAGTGGAGGAAATACTATTGAACATGTTAAAAGAGAAAGTTGAAAACAATGAAATATTAGAAGTAGAAGTTATATCCCTGAGAAAGGATATAGAGAAAACTAAGGATCATGTGAATCTAAATATAAAGCTCATAAAGGAATATGAAACTTTGGACAACATTCTCAACAGTCAGAGATCACCAATTGACAAGACAGGACTTAGATACAAAGAGAGACATGAAGCTACCAAATGTAAGTCAAGCACCAGCACATGAAAAAAAGAGGAATCCAAATGTTATGTCAATTCTCTCAAAGGAAACCAACCTGAGAAACAAAGGAATGAAAAAAAAATCAATAGGCACAAATTCATACCAGCCACACAAATATATGTGTAGAAAAGATGCAACAAAAGACAAAATTTCACCAAACCAACAAACAAGGATCAATCCCTTCAAGAAGGGTCTTCACTCCAAGGTATCCAAATATTTTCTATGGATTTTGTTTTTCATGTCATAACTTTGGACATAAGGCTATAAATTGCAGAGCATATAGATATGTCAAAAATGTACAACATAAAATGCCTAGAACTCAAAATTCTTAGAACAATGTTTTTTCCCCTCTCTTGTATGAAATTGAATGCCCTATATGTAATAACTTTGGACATAAGGAAAAATGAATCCAAAATAAATAGGCTTTTTTCCTTTAAGTAATATAACGAAGAATATTTTACTAAGATTTGGAAGAAGAAGAGCAAAAACATAGAAGAGTGTGGATTATCCCTATATGCTAAAAATCAAGAAAATCAATGGTACATTGAAAGTGGTTGTTCCAAGCATATGATAGGGGACAAGAGTAAGTTTGAATATTTCAATGAAGAAAAAGGGGGTAGTGTTACGTTTGGAAATAATGCTCCAACAAGAATTAGAGGAAAATGGATTGTTGTGTTGGACAAAGGAAAGAACAAAGAACATAATGTGTTGTATGTGGATGGTCTAAAACAAAATCTTATGAGTGTTAGCCAAATGCTTGATCAAGTATATAATGTTATTTTTCATTCAACATGTTGTAAAGTAATAAATTATGATTCAAGAAATATTGTTGTAAAGGCAATCAGAACCCCAGGAAATGTATATGTACTGGAAGGAGACAAAGAAATATGTTTCATGGGAAATACAGATGAGAGTTGGTTATGGAACAAGAGACTAGGTCATCTCAATTTTATCCAACTGGTTAAATTAGGCAGAAAAAGTGCAATTCGAAATATGCCCAAAATTTTCAAACTTGAAAATGTTGTCTGCAAATCATGTCAATTTGGAAAATAGTCAAGAGTTCAGTTCAAAGAAAAGGAGAAGTCTACAACATGACCTATAGAGATGATTCATACAGATCTATGTTGACCCACTCAAACAAAATCCCCATGAGGTGATAAATATTTCAGGTTGTTGATTGATGTTTATACTAGGATGACATGGGTTTGACTATTGAAATAGAAGTATGAATCCTTAAAAAAATTCAATATTTTCAAATAACATGTAGAAAACTAAATGGATATAAGAATTAAATGTTTAATCTCAGACAGGGGAGGAGAATATACATATGATTATTTCAATGACGTTTGTAAAAAACATGGGATCAAGAGACAATTTGCAATAACAAGAACCCCTCAACAAAATGGGGTAGTGGAAAGGATAAACAAAACAGTGCAAGAAATGGGTAGATCTATGCTTGATGAATCAAAGGTACCCAACACCTTTTGGGGAGAGTCTATTTAAACTGTATTCAACATTATCAATCGAGCTCATATAAGAGTAAAGAACAACAAAACCCCCTATGAACTATGGCATGGAAGACCAACTTCTATAAAACACTT
Source organism: Picea mariana (assembly GCA_032191745.1). Classification (NCBI taxonomy): domain Eukaryota; kingdom Viridiplantae; phylum Streptophyta; class Pinopsida; order Pinales; family Pinaceae; genus Picea; species Picea mariana. The sequence continues at coordinate 14,480 of JASDQU010205638.1, forward strand.
CAAGATTTTTGGAAGAAAATGTTACATTAAAAGGAATGAAAATGATTTAGGAAAATTTGACTCCATAGCTGATGAAGGTATCCTGCTAAGATACTCCTCCAAACGGAAAGGTTACAAGTGCTACAATAAGAGACTCTACATTATAGTTGAAAGCATAGATGTAAGAGTTGACAAGGGACCTTTTCATTCAGGGAGACAACAACACCATAATGATCAATATGATCAACCAATAAACTGTGAGCCTCAAGAGGATGAATTAGAAGAGAATCAATAACAAAAAGAATCCGAAGAATAGGAGATAATAGAATCACCACATCCAAAAACGCCATCAAAGTATGTTCAGAAACATCATCTAGAGAGCCAAATTTTTGGTAATAAAGAAATAGGGGTGAAATCTAGAAGAAATATAAGAGCATACAACTCTACAAACTTTGCACTATTTTCCATGATTGAACCTCAAAATTTTTCACAAGCAATTTAGGATGATCATTGGGTCAATGCTATGAATGAAGAACCATATCAAATTGAAAAGAATGATGCATGGGACCTTGTAGCAAGACCCCCCCCTCAAAAAAAAAAAAATGTAATTGGAACTAAATGGGTCTTCATAAATAAGCTGAATGGAGATGGGAAGATAATAATAAACAAGGCCACACTTGTATGTAAAGGAAATAATCGGGTAGAAGGAGTGGATTTTGAAGAAATGTTTTCTCCTGTTGCATGAATTGAAGGAATCATAATGTTTCTAGATTGTTCTTGTCATAAAATATTCAAAGTCTACCAAATCGATTTTAAATCAACATTTTTAAATGGTGATTTAGAGGAAGAAGTCTATGTGGAACAACCATAGGGTTTTCAACTATCCAAAAACAAAGATTATGTCTAGAAATTAAAGAAATCTCTATATGGGTTAAAACAAGATCAAAGAGCTTGGTACTGCAGACTAAACAAATACATACATCAACAAGGTTTCAAAAAGGGGACTGTAGATAGTAATCTATAAATAAAGATTGAAGGTAATAATTTACTAATGATTACAACATATGTTGTTGATATAATTTTTGGGAGCAACACTGAACTAATGAGTCAAAGGTTTGCAGTTGCTATGAAAAAAGAGTTTAATATGTCATTGCTAGGATATCTATCATTCTTTCTTGGTTTATAGATTCATCAGTCAGAAACATGAATTTTCATTTCTCAAAGTAAATCCCTCAAAGAAATTTTGAAAATTTTTGGCATGAAATATTGTTCACCATTGATAACTCCTATGATTGTAGGTTGCAAGCTAAGAAAGGAGGATGATTCTCTATAGGTGGATCAAACTATGTACAGGTCTGTGATAGGGACTTTACTCTATCTAACAACTTCAAGGCCCGATATCACGCAAGAAGTTGGTTTAGTAGGCATATTTCAATCAAACCCCAAAGAAAATCATGTGCATGCAGTAAAGAGGATTTTTCAAGTATTTGCAAGGCACCATTGATTTTGTCTTATGGTATCCAGAGGACACAGATATTACTCTCAGAGCTTATATAGATGTAGATTGGGTAGGCAGTGTTGATGATAGAAAAAGTACTAGTGGAGGTGAATTTTTCCTTGGAAATTGTTTAGCTTACTTACTCAACAAGAAAAAAACATCCATTTCTCTATCCACATCTAAAGCAGAGTACATGGAAACAACATTGTTTTGTACTCAAGAGCTATGGATAAAAACCAATGTCAATGACATTCAGGTACCTTGTGATCAACCTATTTCTATTATGTGTGACAACACAAGTGAAATCAACATCTCTAAAAATCATGTTCAACACTCTAAGACCAAACACATTCCCATCAAGTATAATTTTCTCAGAGAATAGGTTCAATATCAAGTTGTCAGATTAGAGTATGTTCCGTCAAAAGAACAGATTGCAGACATCTTTAATAAGCCATTACCTAGAGAATATTTTGAGTATATCAGACAAAGGTTGGGAGTGATATCTTGTTCTCTCCTCCAGTAAAAGAAACAATATATATATTTTCATTTCACACTTTCCCAGGTGTAATGCAAAATCGTAGTCTAAGGTGGAAAATCATAGAAAAAGGCACTATGTAGAAGAAGATGAATCATAACGATAGGGAGAGAAATTTCAAAAAATCAGAGAAGGTAGCATAGACAAAGGGGGGGGGTTGACTATTCCAAAAATGCGTACTCAGTTATGAAGAGTGTCCCTTTTATCATTGGTTTCAAAGGGGTAGAGTAATATTAAAACCATGTGGTTCCAACAATATAGTGATTGGGGGAGTAGCTCAGAAGTAGAATACAAAAGTATTTCTGACAAGTGACTAGTCTAGTAAATTTTTTTGGTTTTACTAGGTTTCCATCAATTAGTAACAATGAATCCATGTGGTTTCAACAGTAAAATTAAAGGGGGAGCAAATCAATAGTAGAATACATAACTATTTCTAACAAGTGAGCAGTCCGATAAAAGTTTTTGGTTTTACTAGGTTTCTATCAATGAAAAAGGGGGAGATTGTTGAAAAAGTGTTTCCATTGATGTGAAAGTGGATTATTTTCATTCATTACAAAGTGGAGTGTTGTCATTGATTTGAAGGTGATTGATGAAGTGGAATATTGATAATTTATTATTGAGGTCAATGGCTATTGGAGTATGGTCGTGAGGATCTTATTCCAAGTGGAAATTTCTCATTCAAAGTATTAAATGATGTTTTGGTAACGATTGGCTAAGGAAAGGAAGTGATGAAATTGACTTTGTCAAGCTAGGTTTACATATTCAATTGATTAGTTATTCTTGGTGGTGTTCACACAAAAATTATTTTTTATGGAAGGAAATTTGAAATGGTCAAGAAAAATACTATGGGATTATACCATGGTATTGATTTTCCTATGGGAAACAAAACCACTATAGGAGCTAGCATAAGTATGTTATGAAATTGAGCAGTTGAGTATTATTTTGGAATATGAATAAGAGTGATTTAATATGAGTATAGAAGTATGATTGGTTAGTGAGGGAATGCAGGAACATGAACAAGAACGACGTTGTTGGTTAGTGAGGGAATGCAGGAACATGAACAAGAACGACATTGTAGGAATTGTGTCATAGGAATAGGAACAACACTACAAGAATCATGTTGTAGGAACAAGAATGATGTTGCAGGAACCGAAATGATGTTTCAGGAATCGCCTTGGAGGAACATGAAATGTGGTACAAGAAAAAGAACGACGCTATAGGAATTGCACTACAGGAACATGAATGACGTTGCAGAAATCATGCTATAGGGGCACACAGTTACCTATGCAGCTGAGGATTCCACCTTGGGTGATGGTAGTAGCGATGGTTGACTGACATTGTTTGGGGATTTTGGTGATCAGCAGTGGTTCTATCAATATAGCTACTATAGACTCGGTGGAGATGTAGGTTTTCATTACGATGATATGGAATCATATGATATGAAATTAGATGATATCGATGAGCATTGAAGAATGTTGGAAAAATTCTTCGATCATTTTGTCCCATTGTCGCGTGATAGCTTGCTCAAGAAACATATTAATAGAATTGTATGCTCTCTCGTTTTTCTTTCCTTATTCCATGGAGGGTTTATTGGGTGTGTGAGAGAAATTTTCCTCAATAGAGACAAGCTCAAGACCCAACTTTATATACTCCCACCTCGTCGGGGACATGCACTGAAAAAGAAAAACGGTCAAGAGCAGCCTGCTCTGATACCACTGATCCAGATAATTTTCTGCACGAAATGAGAGCAGAGATATAATAAATAAATGTATAGAGATATCTCATGTATCCAATAATATAAAAGAAACATATCATATATGAAACCATAAACAAAGAGATACAGTAATACACAATTTCTATTAATGAGTGAAATGTACAAAACTGTAGAAATACAGAGTGAAAGACTCACTAGAATGGTGGAAACTTATCTTTTTGAATATATGTGACAACTACTCACATTTGTAAGAAGATGATTACAATGAGGCTCTAAAGGACATTTTAACATAAAGAAAATCCAAAACCCCGAACCCAGAATATGAAAATCCAATAGTTTTGTGGACCCCGTTTTGGGTAGTTTGGTGTATCAAATTCCTAGGGGCGTAACCTTGGCATACATTCTCTGTTTGGGATGAATGATATCTCTTTCGAAAGGTATCGTCGAGGAGATTCATTTTGGGGGCTCAATGAGATACTTTGGATATCATTGAGGTGATTTATCCATAAAAAACTTCATCTACGCCCTCAAAATGGCTCCGAAAGTTTAGGAACCGAAAAACTACTAAAAATAGTAAATTGTGAGAAGATTGTTTTAAGCCAGTTGGAACATGTTGGTGGCCACCGATATCCACCTGGATCAGATCATGTAGATGTTTTTTTCATTGGGGACCCAACACATATCTAGGGCGCACATGGTGATCGTAGAGTGAGCGATGAAGGGGTGTATGTATGCTTGGGCTCGCGTGATGCGGGCCTGCATGGTAGCTCAACTTGACACGTGTGTCACTGCTGGGAGTGAAAATATTGCCTTTGGGTTAGTTATCTATTCGTTTATTATGGAGAGGGGGATTATTCTACACCTTAGAGTGATTTTTGACCGTCGTCGCAGTGTGATCCTCAACTGATGAGGTGGGTGCAGTTGTTGCCTTGCTAGGGTGGTGGAGAGGTGGATTATTATTTTACCCCTACTTTTGAGGGGGTCTGGCATCATACCCCACAAATTATACTACATTTCCCATACCATGAGTTGAATTTTCGTCATCACTTGGATATGTGTCTACCGACTAGTGAGATATGGGATCACGGAGGTGAGTTTTTTGTACTGTGTGTATTTAGATGTTCTTTGATTTTAAATACTTTGATGTCAAAAATACTGATAGAATGTTTTTTTGTGTTTATGAAAATGTTTGTCCCAACAGGTTAGAGGTCGAGTTTATATGGGTAGAAGAGGAGGAGAGGGAGGTTGAGGGTTAGGTGATGAGGCACCAATGATATGATGACCTGGGCATGGGGCCATCACAGGCTCCTAGGGTGGGTCTGAATCATGACGAGGTGACATATGATATGGAATCAATGGTTTGTGAGGGAAAGGACTTTTGGAGGTGGTTTTGGATGGAGTTCTAGAGGACAGGTGGTTGCATATCTATGATGAGAAAATATTAGAGTAGTGCATAGGTGCACACCCTAGCTAGAGGTTTGTTGTTCAAAGGGTGGTGGTGGCAGGAGAAGAATTGACCGATCGTATGTCTGTGAGGGAGGTTCCCCCTAGTGGGGGAGTAAGGGATCCCCTAGGTGATAGATATCCACCAACGGACCTACGAGATGGTGATTTTTTAGAGTTGGGGGCTCCATAGGGGTTGGAGCCGGTATGGGCATGGCCCATTTTGTATGATATATAGGAGTCTGTGAACTCCTATTTTGTATGTATTTGGGGTACATTTTTGGGTATGTGTCCTAGATATGGGGACAAGGAAAGTTATATATTTTTGTATTAGGAACATGTATGGAAATGTTTGATCTACATATGAGTAGACATTTTCATGATTTTTCTGATGTTTTGGTATTTATGTGATTATATGACTGTTTCCTTTCTTTATGGATGGTGAATGATGTTTAAGTGTATGTTAATGTGATAAATTCAAGTATAGTACTTGATTATACATATTATATGCAAAATGGTTTAGGATTATAGGAATATGAGTAAATGTGATTGACTCAAATTTTTGTGATAGAAGTGTAACTTGCATGTACTTGTGGTACAATTATGGATCGTAGACGAAATACACATTGTTCAACTGTAGGACATTGAGTTGGGAATCTAAGAGGATGATTAAGTGATAAATATGGAGGTGACTGGCCTCTAAGAGGAGGCCAATGAAAATAGTGTATTCATATTGGTTGTTGGTGGTAATACTGAGACATATAATGTTGGAGTGAAGTAGTACATGATCCAGGGTGTAAATGTCCCAATCTTTCAAAGAGATATTCCTAGTCCAATGACTGACACCATGAACATAAATGATGCGGTAAGTGAATGGAGGATTCATATGTCAAAACAAGAAAAAAGGATTAGGCCAATATTGTGATAGGGAGAGGTGTTTAACAAATACTAAAACCACTAGGGAAATACAAGAAGAACCTAAGGTAGAGTGGCTATGCTTAAGGGTAGAATTTATTTAGGTATAAACCATTGATAGGGTCCTTAAGTGTGGCTCCTTCAGGATGAGACATAATGTAAGTGCCTTTGGTGAGGAAATGATGAATGATATAGGGACATCACCAAAGAGATTAAAATTTTTGGTGGCCTAGGGTGTCATAGACGATGTCGTAGGCCAGTACTAGGTCTCCTTCGGTAAACGATAGAAGGGATACTTGATGATAAAAGATGAAATTGGACTGTTTCTTAGAGGCTTCATTGTTTTTTAGATAGGACCGTCTATCCTCGTTGAGATATTCGAGAACTAGAAATCATTGCTCAATGGAAGTTGTATCTGGGAGGAGATCGATTGTAGTGCGTAGAGTAGGTATTTCACAATCCATTGGGAGGACAAATTCCGCCCCATCAATGAGATGGAAATGTGTGAAACTGATGGAAGTCTTGACTACTGTGAAATATTCCCATAAGGATGATAAAAGCATGTGATTCCAATTGGTCTTATGCTTATCTATTGTTCACAACAACATTGTTTTGAGGACTTTATTACTACTTTGACTTTCCCATTGGACTGTGGGTAGTAGAGGGATACAATATTGTGAGCAAATCCCAGTTTGTTTGAGAGTTCAAAAAAATTTTATTTATGAAAATGTTTTCCGTGGTCATAAACTATCTGGAGAGGAACTACGAAGTGAGAAATGACGTGATTGAAAACAAAATGAGCAATTGTGTTCGTTGTATTGTTGAAGGTGTCCATGGCTTGTCCCCATTTGGTAAATTAGTCGTCATCAACTATAATTTACTTGCTCCAATTGTTGGATGGAGGGTTGCAAGTCATGAAATCAATGCCCCACTTATGGAAGGGGTTAGTAGTGATCACTAGTTGGAGAAGGGAAGGTGGTGCTCGGGATTTTTGTGTGTATAGATGAAAATTATTGGAGCACTTGATTGCATGTATGCAATCATGTAATCAGGTGGGACAAATTAACCAGACCAAACTATTGTCTATGTAGTGGACATGCCAGAAAGGTGACCTCTGCTTGCACCATAGTGAAAATAATTGAGCACTTTGTTTGCTTCCTCAATGGTGAGGCATCATCGGAGAATGGTGTTGACGCCCCTACAATATAGGACTTCTCCTATGAGGAGGTAGCATGAGGCTTGGTGACAGATTCGACGATGATCATCTGAGGAGAGGTGAGGTACAAATTTTTACGTTCATATATAGGCAAGAATATCTCTGTACCATGGGTCATCAGATGAAATGAAGAACACATGTTTTCCCAGGAAGTTGTCGTTAACAGGGGGTCATATGATTTGGATGGTAATTCCACCACGAGTTTTGCTAGGATGAGGGATATTTTTCTTTTTGGAGTATTGAACTCTAGATTGCATTCTTGGAGGATGATGATCCAGTGAGTGAATTTTCCATTGATCTAGAAACCACTGAGAAGATAGTGCATAGGGTTGGAATCGACCACTATTGTGGTAGTTTGAAGTAGGATGTAGTGATGCAACTTTTGAACTGCGAGGATAGTAGCGAGGGAAATATTTTCCTCATGATTTTATTTGAGAGGGGGCCCTGAGATATTTTTACTAATATAGTAGATGGCATGTTGGCACTACTCATTGCCTAATTGGACAAGAACTCCTGCAACTGAAACTTCATAGGCATAAAAGTACATGATATAATCCTTATCATATTCTATGGGACTAATTGAGGGTGCTTTGCTGAGTGCCTCTTTGTGATAATGAAACATAGCTTGAGAATGATGGTCCCATTGAAATGGGACATCACACCATAGTAAGCATAAGAATTTGTGCAAGCAGATAACATAATCGGGAACAAAACAATATAAAAAATTATATTTTCCTTGGAGGCTCTGAAATTGGCAGAGATTCTTTGGAGGAGGGATATCATTGATGGCCTGGACCTTAAGGGGCTCCATGGTGATGCCTTGTTGGGAGAAAATGAAGCCCAATAGAAGGCCTGTAGTGACACAAATGAAACACTTCAGGGGGTTGATATGAATATTGTATCATTGACAATGTTCAAAGATGACCCGTAGATCTTCTATGTGTTGGGAGCGTTGTTTAGAATGAGCGGTGACATAATCCAAGTATATGAGAATAATGCAAGATAGATCATGAAAGGAATATGTCATGGCACACTGGAAGGTGGCTCCAACATTTTTGAGTCCTAAGGGAATCACTTGATATAAAAAGGTTCCCTAAGATGTTGTAAATTCTATTTTGTATTGATTCCTAATGGTGAATTTGAATCTGGTTATAGCCGGAAAATTCGTTCACGAGTGACAAAAATTCATGGTGAGCACAAGCATCAATGACTTGGTCAGTGAACAGTGTAGGAAGTTTTCTTTGGGACAATATTTATTGAGATCATAAAAATCAATGCACACCCCAATAGTACCTTGTTTTTTGTTGACAGGGGTTGGGTTGGAAACCCATGATGTGTAGGCTATTGGGTAGATGAATCTTGTCACATGCAATTTATCGATTTTGGATTTTATAGACATATATTTGGAAGGGTGAAGTTGATCCAGGTAGAAATTGTTGGCCACCCACCTATTCCACTGACTCAAAACATGGGTTTCCACCTTGGTAATTTTTCTACGGTTTTTCGGGTCCTAAATTTCTGAGGCCATTTTGAGGCCCTAAATGATGTATTTTTGGCACGATAGTACCAAAAATTAAACTTTTAAGCATGCTTTGGGCCAAACATAATATGTACTCCTCATATAGACCTTTCTGATGAGGTACTGAATTCCCCAAATGGATATTGTATGCAAAAGTTATTCCCTTGGAAGTTGACGTATCAACTACCTCCATCGTGGCCCATAGAACTTTTGGCGTTTCATCTTCCGGGGTTAGGGTTTGAGATTTTCTTTATCATAAAAAGGAATCTAGAGACCAATTTTAAACATCATAATATTATTTTGAATGAGAGTATCCAAAAAATATCTTCTTGGAGATAAGATACCACCATTCTAGTGAGTCGTTCACTCTGTAATTTTACAGTTTTTGTACATTCTCTCATTAATAAAAATTGTGCATTACTGTATCTTTGTGTTTGTTTCAATATTTCTGTGTATCTAGAAATATCTTTGTATATTCAATTGTTATATATCTTCCTTCATTTCATTCTCAAAATAAACGGGCCATGTGTCGATACGATGTTCCACAATGGTCGGGTCTAATCCAGGCATCCCGGTGTAAGACTAGGAGAAAATGTACCAGAATTCCTTGAAGAGGGCCTTATATGCTATGATTTCTTCAGGAGAACATGCAACACCAAGGGTGATTTCTTCTACTACATTAGGTTTGATGGGGATGTCTATTTTAATTGTGGGGGAGATATTTTCCATATTTCCTTCTTCAAAAGCATCTAGTGCAGGTATTGGATTTTTGAACCAGTCCACATGGAAATGGGGAGTAAAATACTTAGCTTCAATGCCACAAACTGTGGCATCTGAGTGTGGTTAAAAGGTGTTTCAAGCAAGAAAAAAGGATTGGTGTTGGAAGGCATCCCATGGGTAGTCTGGTGCACATAGAACTTCCAGAATGTCTTCATCAAATTGAAAAATGAAGGAGTATAAGGAGTTTGTGATAGGTTAGATAAAGGTTTTTGGGATTCATGGCAATAAGGGAAGAGACGTCTATGGATGAAGGGTGGGTTGAGGATTGGATATTGTTATTTGAATCCAAAGTGGATGGACCTATGGGGAGGGAATGATATCCTTCACTAGATGTAATGAACAAAATATCCATATACAAATTGAATGTAGGATGATATGGGGGAGGGAGAATATCATAAATAGGTGTTACAGGGGAGTTTGGGGGGTTTGGAAAGAACTACGGGCATCTTGGTGGAATGGATATGGCCATTGGGTTGAAGGAAGGAGGTTGGGAATTGGAGGGCATCTGTTGTGATTGCTAGGAGGGGGATTTTTCACAGCCTGATCCATCGGGGGTTGTACTTGTGGTGTAATGGGTGGGATGGAAGCCCTCTAACATTCTCCCCGCTGAATAATGAGTGGGAATCAATATGTGAAATGATCCATCTGGTAACATAATGTACAGGGGCATTGCAAACACTCATTTACTGAGGTATAAACATAGTAAATGTTTTGTGTGTTAGTAGTAGTATGGGTAGCTTGAGAGGGTTTTGGCATTGGTGTTTGTCTTGCGGATTTTAGATTCTCCCGATAGGTAGGGATGGATAGGTAGTGAGTTTTTAATGACCATACTCCCCACATAAGGTGCATGCATGGTTGGTATGCAATACTTTCATATTTATAGAAGAGGATTATGTTGGGGCCAGTGGTGTTGTAGGGGTAGGGAGTAGGAGTGTTGGTTTGTGAAGTTGAATGAGATTGTGTAATTTGAGAAATTCTAGGAAAAGGTGGGTGGGGTGTCCAACGATGGTGAAAACTGTGCATGGGGGTTGGATGCATGGTGGGGAAGGGAGAGCAGGGTATTTCTGTCTCTTGGCACCAAGTTGGTTGGTGGAGTTTCCCCCTTTGGGATTATATGGTTTTCATATAGTGGTGGTATTTACCCCAACTGTGTGACTGGTTGGGTGAGTGGGTGGTTGAAGCAATGGTTGCAAGATTGAAGCTGCAGGTTGAGGCAGGAGAGATAATTCTAGTACCATAGGTGGTGGTTCGAGATACCATACAGGGATAGCTATTATTACAACAAAGTTTTCCTCACCCCATGCAAATTTCTTGGATGGACTTTATGTTTCCCTATGCAGACTTGAAGTCCCTTTTTATATATTCCAAAGAAAAAAAATCACATTTTTCCACATATACGCACCCTTCCAGTTAGAAAACAAGCGTATACACATGTTTCTCCACTACAACCCGTGTACATTGGGTTTGGTGCTCAAAATTAAAAATTATTTGGGGTTTCCATTCCATCTCATGATATCCATGATCCTTGACCTTCCATATACTGGAAACACTCTGAATCATCCCTTGAGTTCCATGTGAAGGCTATAAATTAAGCTATATCCAAGCTTTGGAGGAGATAATTCAACTTTGAGAGCAAAGACACTCTGGATAAATTTCATTTCATATTGAGCCTGCATCCCTTTATCCTTGAAAGTCGGAACCCCTTGTTCAACCTCCAATATATTCCTCATTTGTGATGGATAATCTCATTGTCTCCTTTATATGAGATTTCCTTTGGTGGAGGATTGAAGTGGTGGAGGCCTAGCTAGAGGGACTTAGTTTCTTAGTTACGATATATGTC
>JASDQU010205640.1:2081-28750 GCA_032191745.1 Picea mariana
TGGCTCCAAGCTATTCACCAGGAATGGCTACAAGATCCCAAAAGTTCACAGTTGATCCACCAATTGCATTCCAAGGCTCCAGCTTCCCCAGGGTACTCTTGGCTCCATGAGGAACTTCGATACAAAGGCCATTTGTATTTAAGTAAACAATCAATGCTTAAATCCACGATACTTTCTAAGCTTCATGCTACACCCACAACAAGACACTCTAGGTTCACCAAAACCTATGACAGGGTCAAATGTTCCTTTTTCTAGGATGGTATGAAACAGGACATTCGTAATTTTGTCGATGAATGTGATGTGTGTCAACGCAACAAGGGAGAAACAATCAAATCATAAGGCACACTACAACTGCTCCCGATTCCACCTGCTATTTGGAAGGATATCTCTATGGATTTTATTACCAGCTTACCCAAATCGGGAAATAAATCCATCATCATGGTGGTTGTTGATCGCCTTTCCAAGTATGCTCATTTTTGCATCCTTCAACACCCGTTTATAGCATCCACTGTGGCTCAAATATTCATGGATCAGGTCTTCAAGCTTCATGTCATGCTGCACTCTATTGTTTTTTATCACGACCGAACTTTCACAAGCAATTTTTGGCAAGAACTGTTCAAGATACAAGGCATTGAATTGCATCTCAACACAGCTTATCATCCCCATACTGATGGCCAAACGAAATTTGTCAACAAGTGTTTGGAAACATATTTGAGGTGTTTTTCCTTAGAAAAGAAAAATCAGTGGGCTCAATGGTTACCCCTAGCTGAATGGTGGTACAACACTTCATACCATACAGCTACATGCATGACTCCTTTTGAAGCGGTATATGGATAGAAGCCACCTTCAGTTCTCTCATACTTACCGGGTGCCTCGAAGGTCCAAGTAGTTGAACTAACACTTACAGCTTGAGAGGCTATTCTTTGTACCCTTAAAGAGAATTTGGTCATGGCACAAAATCGCATGAAGCAACAAGCAGATCAAGGTCGCTCTGAACATCAATTTGCAGAAGAGGATCAGGTGTTTCTTCGACTGCAACCTTACAAGAAAACTTCCCTCAAGGCCAAGCATTTTCAGAAGCTAGCACCCAAATTTTATGGTACTTATACCGTACTCAAGCATGTGGGACAAGTCGCCTATCAGTTAGCTTTGCCCAGCAATTCGAAGCTACATCCTGTTTTTCATGTTTCATGCTTAATAAAGGTGATTGGAGCTAAGTGCCAAATTCAAACCAACCTTCCAAAGTTAGCTGAATAAGGATCCATTTGGCTACATCCAGAAGCAGTTTTGGACTAGCGTGAGCATCACCTACGTCAGAGAACCATCAAGGAAGTGCTAGTACAGTGGAAAGATACAACTCCAGCAGATGCCACTTGGGAAGCAGCTACCATTCTACAACAATTTCCTCATCTCAAGCCTTGAGGACAAGGTTGTTTTTAAGGGGGTGGAAATGTTAGGGTCCTAACCCACACATAGGTAAAACAATATATTTGGATGTAATAAAGGTCAATATTAATAAATCCTTTCAATAAAATAGAATAAGGCGGATGTAAGAAGACCTAATAGAAGCTTCCGCTTCTAGAAGGATCTTCCTCTAGATGCTTCTTTTTAGTATAAATAGGAGTCGAAGGAATGAGAACCCTAGCTTGGATATTATTGTAATAGAGTTCTACTCAACTGGATGTTTCCCCCTTGAAGAGGCCCATGAACATTTCTTTCAGATTCAAAATGTTATTTCTGTTGTTATTCTTATATCATTTCAGTGTTATTGTGGTGAATGTTCTGGTTATATTGTTGTTATTCAGCCATTACTAGCATTTTATTTCAGTTCTTTATACATTTTATATCTGGTATATTATAGCCTCTAAAAGATAGAGCCTTTAGGGAAAATAAATATATATATCAAGATTGAAGGAATACATTATCGTACATTTTAATACACCCAAAACTGCCACCTCTACTGCAAATCCTCTTTACACACCAAGAAATCTTAGGGATATCAATTAATTGTGAATCTCATGATTTCCAATAGCAAGCTCGAACCTATCAATTCGGATAATCAACTAAAAATCCCATGGAAAACATTTCTGAAGACAAACATACACATTCAAAACCCTGATAAACCCCAAATGACAATAAATTACAGCCCAATAATAGCTCAGGAATACTGTAACAAGCACAAATCGAATTTATTCCCTTCAAACTCTAGATGCCACATTCCATTCATAACTTCACAAATGTTGCATGTAATTTCTTCGCAAAACCCCCATCTTGCAAAAATTTTCTCCATAAAACCTCTGTTTCATACCATTTTTCCCATGGAATATCTTGTCTGGACATAATTTCTATGAGGAATCCAATTTCAACGTACCTGGGATGTATCAAACAAAGTAGAGAGCCCTGGATGTGAGTTCCAGCAACGAAATCAGTTCAAAAAGCAGTGATCTCAAAGGAATGTAAGTTCCAAACCCTGTGTTGGATGGACCTTTGATGCCAATGGGAATGGACCCCATCACTTAGAAGTTAGAAGAGATAGGAATGACTCTCCCACCAAACAACTCTTACCGCAACCAAGACGCCCTACATATTACATTTGGTAAAGATATAAGCATTTGATATTTTGAGGCATGGCTCCCACTTTCAGCCAATGCATGAAGGTGAGATATATAGTCAAAAGATGATACCAAGCTAGATGGATAATTTGCATGGTACAAATGTTAACCATGCAAGTGCCAAGATAGATGGATAATCGCATGGAAACCATGCCAAGCCAGATGGATAACCATGCAAGTGCTTCAGCGCATGGACATATCCTTCAAGTTCAGTCATTCAAATTGAGAAGAACTGAGTCAAGACATTTAAGTAGTCCTGAACATGACATCCTCAGTTGTAACACTCCAAAAGAATTCTTCCATTTCCACTCATATTTTAGAAAATTTTCCATCCCTTCTTTTCATCAAACTGCCAATTTTAGCACCAGAAAGACCCCCTTCATGTCCTCTTCCTTCAATCTTCTTTTGCTTGCACCTAACTTCATGTCTTCAGGCATATATCAACACCAGATTGGTTGTTTCGTTCCTAGCCAGTTGAGAGAACCAGTAACCATTTCCTTCCTTTACAATTATGCCCTTCGGGGGTGGCTCCTCGATTAGGTGTGGTTTTAGGCAGTCCTGGGATTTTCAGGACTCGTTGTACAATGGATCAGTTTTTTTAAAGTGTCAGGGGAACTCACTTTTTGGCTCCAACTTGGCGTTGTCTCTATCTTCTATAATCTCAGAATTTTTGTTGCTCAATTATAGTGCGAAGAACTTGGGGCTTGTTGATTACAATAGCATAGAGTTCTTGGACATGGAGGTTGCAAGGGATAATTAGCAACTAGTTTCTGAATATTTCAATATGGCATCGACTAATGTGAAGGCAGAGGATGATTCTAAGATTGATTACATGGCTGATGTGAAGGAGGCTCTCCATCCCCATCCCCATCCCCACTGGGCTTGAATTCTTATTCCATGAGCCTTAGTACAATTAGTAATGGGAATTTTAGTTGAGGAATCAAATCAAATCTATCACAACAACTTGAAATCTAAACACAGGGCCCTCCATTACTCTCTATGTATACCCGCGAATTCCTCATTACCCTTATTGGTTTCGCACTTCGACGATCCCCATTGAAGATCCAATATAGATTCTATTACTATAAGGACTATGAAGGTTGGGCAATGGATAAATTTGTATTGGGTTACAATATGTCTCACGACATTTGTGTTGTATTTTGAATTTATTAACAGGGTTGTGGGTGCAACTGCAGTTCCTCATTCATATTCTCGCTGCAACCCTATGTTGTTGCTCAACTGTATTAGATGTCGCAAGAACCGCCCTTCGAATAAATGTTATGTGTCACTCAGAAGCATTGCAATGGAAAAATTCTTATGCCCGTGTCTGCGATGTGGTGTGGTGAATGCCTCTACTTGCGTCCTTGTTTCCAAATCTTGTAGTATTCCTATAGATATTATTGTCGAATGCAAAAGGTACAACAAAGAATAGGATTGATTCATTGTTTTGTTTTCCCATCATTATATCATCAAATGATTAATGAACTAATCGACTCGGAAATTTGAATGCAGCCAAAAATTTTCACTCCAATGTGGGGGATTACCATAGAAAGGGATCCTCGAGTATACAACGACGTAGAGAGGCTTTGATCCTGGAGTTGAACCAGAGCATCCAGACCGCCATCATTACCCTGACGGTCTCTCAAGTGTTTCTGATCTTGTCGATCCTCATATTGTTGTGGACATTTTTGAGATACGTTTCTCTGGCCAAAATCTCTACCACAGGGTTGTGAATTACATGATTCTAACGAGCCCACCCTGTCATTGTCTGGCACGCCAATATTTCCACAGCATCACACTTGTTGAGCTCCACTTTTGTCATTCTTTTTGCTATACGAAAACATTCATTATTACACATTTTCTTGCATTTTATTGTTAATACACACCATAAAACCTAATTGTCAATATATCTAGTGTGGTTAATACATCGTATTTTCTATATTTTTAGTGGTAAAAATATGATTATATCGTGGTTTACTTATGACAATTTGTGAAATGTGTTTCTTGTATTAGCACAATCAGTATTATTGTACCATAACAACAGTTCAACATTTATGCACCAATATTGCCATTCTGGTACATGTCGTTGTTTAGCATAATCGCGCGGTTTGAGAGAAAAATAAAAAACATGGGTTTTCTTCGCAGTGACATTGGCATGAAGACACATGTGTCCGAATTCACTCATCTCACACGTGTGAAACTCCAACTCAGGGGAATAATTCATCCAAAATTAATAAAAAATCTAGAGAGTCAATTCCGGCTTCAATTTTCGTGCAAATAAAGAATAATACAAAGAACCGGGAACATGGGTTTTGTTCCCAGCATGGAAAATTGGGTCTTTAGGCGAGATGTTTTCCAAACAAAGAAATGGTTAAGAACTTATTGTTGGGTCTTTAATTGACATTTACATAAATTTCGGGATGTGTCTAGATTTGAAATCACCATCAACAAAACACCCAGATTTATAAAATGATGCGCCCAGATTTATCAAACAAACTCCAAAGTCATATCCATTGCAAATCAGATAAGGAAAATGAAAATTTTCAATTTCAAAATGATCGAGAATCATAACAAAAGTATTTTAATGTATATATTTTATAGTATGGAAGCCATATTTCCAAGGGATTCAATGTTATACCTTTAACATTCATTTCCTCTATTTTGTAATACTATAAAATAAAGAGGCGTACATAAGATAGGGAAGAGAATTTTCATTACATAAAGGATCACTTTTGTTATCATGTAATCATATGTGATGCAAAGAGATGAGTGTTATCATGTTGTAATTTAAGTTTTCTTCCATTTTAATGAAGGACAGATTATTGTTATCATGATTTTGAGCATCTCTTATGTCTGAGTTAGTTTACAGGCACGTTTCCCAGAAGGTCCCCTTGATCCAGGTGACATCCTATTATTTCCATGATTTAACTAGATTAGTTGCAGATTATGTTTCGTGGGTTGCATTTCATTTTCAATTTGTGTGATTACTTTTATTCACATTTAATTTTAGCTTTGCAATCTTTCAAGTTTGTTGATTTATTTTATGAATTTTTAGATCAACCCTTGAAGAAGAACACCTACCATTCTGCTTCAATTCCACGCCATTATTTCACCTTCATTCCTGCAATAATTCATTCATGTTCCTCGAAATCTTATTCACTACTCATGCTGTCGTCTTCACCTACCTTAGATTTTCCTCACAGTTAACTCTGCAATTGTACCCTTTCCGCTCCTTCGCGTACATATCCGTTCACTTGTGTCATTGTATATGCATCGAAAAGGATCGAAAATTTTGTGTGTATAGATACGTGTATAAACTTAATATTGTGTGTGGCTTACATCATCTACACGACCATTCCTGTGCATAACTTATTCCAATAAGGGTATATATGAAACCTGTGCGTGAATGAATAACTTAATATGTAAAACTTTCTTGTATTAAGCCCATGTATGATTATGTCATATTGAACTATGTTCATATCATACGTTGAGTTATGAAATATTGGAATTAGAAGTTATGATGTTATTTAAATTATGTGGTAAATGTTGTGAACTGTGCATAGTGGTAGGTAGGTTTTATTTTAGTTTAATATTTCCATGTCACAATTTTGTTAAAAAATTACTTTGTTTGATGGTATTTTGTTAATATATTCCATTATTTGTTAAAAATATTTTGATTATTTTTTATTTAGTTAATCATTATGTATCAATTTATTATTTTACTAAGTAGTAAATGTTATATTTTTTCATTATCAATATATTGTTGTTTAGTTCATTATGTATCTATTGTGATGTTTTATATGTGTGGAGTTAAGAATAAGTATGTGTGATTTGGATGTGGCAGATCATATTTACATCATCTCTTCATTTTTTTTGGCTTCACAGTTTTTCCTTATTTCAATTTCATCGTTTTCCTCTCTTTCTTTATTGGGTGCATTTTTTCGAGGACATTTTATTTTCATAGTTTGAATTTAGATTTCATTTCTTATTTGTTGGATTGTTTATCTCTTTAACTAGTTTGCTTTAATTTGGATTTCTCGTTGTTCTTTTCATTTCCTGCACTTGGATTTCATTTAATTTATTGTACTTTGGATTCCTGCATTTTAATTTTAATCTCATCTTTTATTTCATTCATTCCATTTTGAAGTGTGTTTGTCACCTTTAGATTCAGCTAGACTAACTCCAATCCTCCACATATTGTTCCTGCACCTCGAAGTCTATGACTCCCCCGTTGATAATTTAATGTTGGAATTAATAATGCATATATTTAGCCCAACATTTTTGGCGTCGTTGTCAAGGAGGTGCTAAAGGGATTGAAGTCTAGGTAGGTAGGTTGCCTTTAAATTACACAGCCTGGTGGAGGACAAGACGGTAAGATGAGAGGTAAGAACCTACGCATCCACTTTAGTGGGTCTCTACCCAAACCGAGGTTTGTTCCTTTTGCAAGTGTGTTTGTCTTTCGGAAAGTGTGCTTACTTTCCTGCAAGTGTGTCTCTTTTGATGCAAGTGTGTTTGTTTTTCAAACTCTCAATTAGTTTCTATTATTTCTTATGGTTTGCTTAAAATTGGTTTAAGTGTGTAGTTAGTTTTCATTTCATTTTTCATCAAAATTATTAAAAATCAAAAATATTTTGGTTGTTGTAAGAACCCCATATGCTAATCCATGTGTGAGACAGAACCCATCAACCAACAAGATGGATTGAAAGATGACAATGATTTTGGAAGAACTCTCTCAAATCCTAGCAGCGGCTGGGATCTCTTCTTCTTAGGAAGAGCACATCTTGACAGTAGTCAGGAACCTATCTACTTATCCAAAAGACATAGAAGAACCAAAGTCCTATGAGCCATTCCTACAAGAAGATCAAGAAACCTTCATTGATCAATTTGACCAATCTACCAAGGAGATTGAAGACTCGTGGCCCATATCTAATCAGAAGAAGTCGTTAGAACCTAAGATCGACGAGGCTAAAGAAATGAATACACATAATGGTTTAAATGAAGAGGTGGACCAAGGACACCATGATTATATTGAATGGTGGTTCCAAGCGACTGTCATATTGCACCACCACTCTCTTTTTCAACAACTCTTCACATCATATTATTCAAAATTGTTTCTTCATCATGTTCGAGTACTTATTAAAGTTTATTATATAAACCTGAATGTGAGTATATTTATGATCGTGTTACACAAGTGGCTTCATTGGATATATTCATATACTTGAAAAGTGGTATTTTCTTAGGTGATGTAGGACAATAAATAAATCTTGCATGTAGTTGTTATTTTAGTGAAACATCATTTTTTATGGATTTTTCAATAATTGTCACTATCAGACTCAGAAACTAATCTTAAGGGAGATCGTTGCCCTAGAATTTTTAATATGTTTTTCAGTTGATAGTCAGATCATTTTTGAAGTTTTCTAAATAATGGCTATGATGATTTGTTGGAGTTTTGTACGTATCCTCTTTTTAGTTGGATTGGGAGAGCATCTTAATGACTTATTCAAGGAAGTAATTTCATTTCTTTTGGTTATGTTGTTTTGTCAAATTTGTCTTCTATTTTGATATTTTATTATCTAAGATTGTTTTGGGACAATTGAGTTTCATTTCCTATTACCCCCCTAAACTTTGTTTGTTTAAAAATTGTTCTCTAACTTTTAGTAGTTTTCCCTACTATTCTTCCGAACTATTTTCCTTATTGGAATTTATAGTTTAGACAATTATTAATAGGGTAAAACTAAAAAGAAAAAAATTCAAATATCAAACCCAAGACTTCTTGACATAACCAATCATTTTATTTCTTTTAGATATTTCTTCTCCCTTCTTTATACAAACTTCCAGACCATTTATTATAGCAGTAGTTCATAGTCTTGTTTTTAATTATGGGATTACATAAAGTTAAAAGTCCATATTATGAGACCCATAGGAAGCTAGTACAACCTGATCTTATCTCAAAGTTGGTCAGTAGAGCATATTTATTAAATAGTAGCAGGAGAGTACATGATGTTTCTACCCATGGGAACACTACTATAATCCTATGTGAAGAAGATGACCTTAGGGACTAGTGGTATTTTAGGTTATTCTATAATGGCCTCATCCACCACACATTAAGTAAATTTAACCATGATATGTGTTTGGAATGATCTAAATACATAAGCCTATTTTTCATACGAACAATCTTTTATGGGAAATTTGTAGAATATATTCCAACCTAATACCATCCCATCCCGTAAAAAAGTTTTCAGATATGCTCCTCCATTCACCCATGCATAATAAACCTATGAAATTTTATCTTAAGGGTGAATTTTGGGACAAGAGCCTCTGATGGAAAATGGGTGTAAGAGGTTAACCCATCGGGATACTAAACAGGTATGTTGGCAGCAGGTACTATCCTATGGTATGACTAGGAAAACCCATCAGGATATTGAACAGGCTCATGAGCAATGGGGCATTATGCCTGGGGGGATACTTCTTAGATGTCAAAATTAACCCATCGGAGTACTGAACAAACTTGTTGTCGATGGGTTTTGGTTTTGATATGCCTAATCTATGTTTGTTCGTATGAACAATATACTTGTGTAAATAATTAAGAAGAAGCATGCATGGTTGAACTAAAGATTAAATAAAATCCATCTATTTGCCATTTGAGAACAACCCTAAGTTGACCTTGAGACCTTATCATCCAATTCATACTAAATCTAAGATACACTATCTTAAGAGTGGGACCATGATCTTAGAAGCTTAATATACTCAACTATGAAATTTATTGTTATTACTTGAATGATTGTAAATCTTTTCAGAGTGAAAAAGGTTGACTAGTTTCCTATGGGTTTTCATTTGTTGAGACTATTAATACTCTTTTATTTTCCTTTCTAAAGGAGAAGAACAAAATCCATACTCTAATTTATATAGGGCTCTCTGAACATAAGCGTCACTAATCTTTTGATGAATTTTGTTTAATAAAGGAAATAGAAATATCTGATATAGAATGAAAAAATATGATTATAAGTTTTATGTGGGTTATGCTTGAATTATCTTGGTCAGTCATAGAGGGAGAATATTCATAAGCGATCTTTGAAAATTGTTCAAATCTAAATTTCCAAAATGTGACATTGGATGTACTAAATGTTATGATCATTTTATTATATGATCTTATGATTTTCTCTCTATGTGGTCAGGCTTAGAAATCATGGACTTTGTGCCCACAATTCATTAGCAACTCTTAAATTTATTTTCTTAGAAACTCTCAGATTGGTATCAACAAAAGTTGGCGGTAGTTGTTTTCTTATAGCCACATGCCACTCAGTCTTAAGCAGTTTTCATGAGGACATGCAAACTCTTGGGTTTGGGGGAGATCTCCAAATATTAAGAGTCTCTCTTCATCATCTCCATCATCTTCGGTTCATCTCAGCCAATTTTTTTCGAGATATAGCAGATTAGCTTTCATTCTCTTTAGCTCTCATCATCTTTTGTGTAGCTCTCATCATCTTCATTCTCTTTAGTATCTCTCTACCTTTATCTTTGCCATCTTCAGCTTTCAGTAGTCCACATCATGATTCCACATATCTTGCATCATGTTCTACATAGTTTCCACTTCAGCATGCATCAGTTAACTTGAGGTAAAACATGTATAAATCTCTTTAATTTACTAAGAATCTGAAAAACATGATGCATAACCACTATCACCCACTCCACACTTCACTACACATTATTACCGCTTATAAATTACCGTCACAACTACTCACTAAAATTTCCATTTTCAGTCCACCAGTCATAATGAAAATTATACTATGATCATAAGACCTAGCAATGAAAAGTAAATATGTGGTACAAACAAAAAGAAACATATATAATGTCTTCTCCTTGTACACCATAAAGAATTACTAATTCATTTGAATGATTATGAATAAGATGATGAAGTCATTGTTGCCTATTCAAGCAAAGAACCACATGTAAATCTTGGTCTCAGAATGAATAAAGGATACAAAGTATAAGGTGTCCAAGTTCTTACGGCCACCATCCCCATCATTTCACATTCTCCACACTCATACCATTCACTATCACCCTCTGATAACCCATCCCTTTCTTTTCCTCCATTTTCATGATAATTGTGTTTCTCTGTTTTGAATCAATCTGTGATAGTATAATCAGTTTCCATAGTGTCGCTCCACAAGAACCAACACCTACACAAAGAAACAATGTCACATAAATTCATAAGCAGAGTATCATGAGTTAACCTTGTTTGCATGAAGACATGCAAATTCTTGAGGTTTAGGGGTATGTTGAGCTCCACTTTTGTCATGCTTTCCGTTATACAAAAACATTCATTATTACACATTTTCTCGCATTATGTTGTCAATACACACCATAAACCCTAATTAAACATCATCATTCATCAATATATACAGTGTGGTTAATACATCGTCTTTTCTATCTTTTTAGTGGTTAAAATATGATTATATCATGTTTTACATATGACAGTTTGTGAAGTGTGTTTCTTGTATTAGCAAAATCTGTATTCTTGTACCATAACAACAGTTCAGCATTTTCGCACCAATATTGCCATTCTGGTACCTATCATTGTTTATCATAATCACATGCTTTGAGGAAAAAAATATGAAACATGGGTTTTCTTCACAGCGATGTTGGCATGAAGACACTTGTGTCTGAATTCACCCATATTGCATGTGTGGACCTCCATCTTAAGCGGAATAATTCATCCAAAATTAATAAAAAATCTAGACAGTAAATTTTGGCCTCAATTTTCGTGCAAATAAAGAATAATAAAAAGAATCGTCAACATGGGTTTTGTTTCCAGCATGGAAAATTGGGCCTTATGCAAGCTGTTTTCCAAAAAAAAAAATGGTTAAGAAGTTATTGTTGGTTCTTTAATTGGGATGTGTCCAGATTTGAAATCACCATGAACAAAACACCCATATTTATAAAATGATGCACCCAGATTTTTCAAACCAACTCCAAAGTCATCTCCAATGCAAATCAAATAAGGAAAATGACAAATTTCAATTCAAAATGATCGGGAATCATAACAAAAGTATTTTAAGGTATATCTTTTATACTATGGAAGCCACATTTCCAAGGGATTTGATGTTATACCTTTAACAATCGTTTCCTCTATTTTGTAATACTATAAAAGAGAGAGATGTACATCAGATAGGGAAGATAATTTTCATTACGTAAAATATCACCATTGTTATCATGTAATCAGATATGTTGCAAAGAGTTGAGTGTTATCATGTTGTAATTTAAGTTTTCTTCCATTTTAATGAAGGACATATTACTGTTATCAAAATTATGAGCATCTCTTCGGTCTGAGTTAGTTTCCAAGCACGTTTTCGAAGTCGGGAAGGGCCTCTCGATCCAGGTGACGTCCTGTTATTTCCATCATTTAACTAGATTAGTTGTAGATTATGTTTCGTGGATTGCATTTCATTTTCAGTTTGTGTGATTACTTTTATTCACATTTAATTTTATTTTTGCAATCTTTCAAATCTGTTGATTTATTTTATGAATTTATAGATCGACCCTTGAAGAAGAACACCCATAAATCTGCTTCAATTCCATGCCATTACTTCACCTTCATTCCTGCAATAATTGATTCATGTTCCTTGGAATCTTAATCACTACTCATATTGTTGTCTTCACCTACCTTAGATTTTCCTCACAGTTATCTCTGCAATTGTGCCCTTTCCGCTCCTTCTCGTACATATCCATTCACTTCTATCATTGTATATGCATAGAAAAGTCTAGAAACGTTTGTGTGTATGGATACGTGTATAAACTTAATATTGTGTGTGGCTTACATCATCTACACGACCATTCATGTGCATAACTTATTACAATAAGGGTATATATGAAACATGTGCGTGAATGAATAACTTAATATGTAAGACTCTTGTATTAAACCCATGTATGATTATGTCATATTGAACTATGTTCATATCATACGTTGAGTTATGAAATATTGGAATTAGAAGTTATGATGTTATTTAAATTATGTGGTAAATGTTGTGAACTGTGCATAGTGATAGATAGGTTTTATTTTAGTTTTATATTTCCATGTCACAATTCCATTAAAATTTACTTTGTTTGATGGTAGTTTGTTAATATATTTCATTATTTGTTAAAAAGATTTTGATTTATTTTTATTTAGTTAATCATTATGTATTAGTTTATTATTTTATTAAGTAGTAAATGTTATATTTTGTCATTATCAATATATTGTTGTTTAGTTCATTATGTATATATTGTGATGTCTTATATTTGTGGAGTTAAGAACAATTATGTGTGATCTGGATGGGAGAGATCATATTTACATAATTTCTTCATTTTTCTTTCGCTTCACATTTTTTCTTATTTCAATTGTATCGCTTTCCCCTCTTGATTTATTTTCTTATTTCAATTGTATCGCTTTCCCCTCTTGATTTATTGGGTGTATCTTTTTGAGGACATTTTATTTGCATAATTTGAATTTATATTTCATTTCCTATTTATTGGATTGTTTTTCTTTTTGACTAGTTTCCTTTAATTTGCCTTTTTCGTAGTTCTTTTCGTTTCCTGCAATTTTCTTTCATTTAATTCTTGTACTTTGGATTTGTGCACTTTGATTTTAATCCCATCTTTGCTTTCATTCATTCAATTTTGAAGTGTGTTTTCCATCTTTAGATTCAGTTAGACTAACTCCAATCATGCACATACTATTCCTGCACCTCGAAGTCTACGACTCCTCGGTTGATAATTTAATGTTGGAATTAATAGTGCATATATTTAACCCAACAACACTCGCGCTTGTTGAAGCTATGCAGTTTCCTTATGCTCTCAGCCTCCATTAATGTCGATAGTTGCATCTCCTCCCCATCCCCATCCCCATTGCGCTTAAATTATTCTTCCATAATTCTTAGTACAATTGGTAATGGGAATTTTAGTTGAGGAAACGATAAGTACTTGGGAAATGGAGTAGTTAAGAGCCATACCTAGAAATAGCAGTGTCAGAAGGTCCACAAATACGGAATAAACAAATAACTTACGGAAATAAGTGTGCAACCATCAACATAGTTACTACTATGGCGCAGATCCATGTGACTGCATGCATGCAGGTGGTGGAGATGGTGGCCAGGTGGTGACCAGGTGGTGGAGACCGTGGCCATATTTTTCATACAATGAAATGTGGGAGGTCGTATTTGTTAGACATTTTTGGGTGCATTGAAAACTTAGAACTTAGGTTAAAACTTAGAACAAATAAATTGCATCCAAATCATAACTTAAAATCATAAGTTAAAAGTGAGGATTGGGAATGTATTTTTACATTGGGAGGAGTGAAGCCTCCAATAATAATTTCATTGTTAGATCGAATAGGATCGTAGATAAATAATTTTTATTCAAATATTTAATATGAAAAATTACAACCCATGATACAAAGTTATGGATATACCAAATGTATTAAAATTCAACCGTAAACTAATTGATGGTCAAAATCGTATCGAATGCTAGAGTCCCTTCTTTACTTCGGCATGGACTAATAACAATGCATTACAATGTCAATGCACATATGGATGATTCAGTGCACCATCATAGGTGGTATTATGTGCAATTGGAGCATCGTTATGTTGAGATTATGTTTTCCTAGGACATGTGGTGTGAGAGCATGGAATAGTAGCACCATTTTGTGGTGCATTGATGTGGAATAATAACAATATTAAGTGGTGCCACTATGTACTAAATGACCATTGATAAATGCAATACAACATTGTCTAAGGATGATGATATGTGTTTGGATGAGTAAGAGCACAAAGATTGGTGCTAAAGTGTTCATTTTCACACCATGTGGATTATTTTATGCACTATAGTTGATATTGCATTGAAGATGATTAATACCATCATGTTGTGGTGCTACTTTTGTAATTTATTCATGTATATTCCTCGCATCTTCTTCCTACAAAATTATTTCTTCTTCCAAATTTATTTTAATTTCTTTCTTGTGTAGTGGATTCTATTGTGTAGTGGATTTTAATTTCTAAGAGATGAGGGAAGAGTTTAATTGTATGAAACATTTCATACTCAAGGACTCACACATCCAGATGGTTAGATTGTGCATCTATGTATCTCATTTTTCTTTCTTATTTGAATGCAATGAAAATTTCTGCAAAGCGTTGATTTTCCCAAACATTCAACTTTGATAACAGTGATGAGTTTACTGTTAATTACATGTTTCTTGTAAGTTGTATTCAAGTATTTGATTCATATTTAAAATATGATTTTGGATATGAATATCTTCTTTGTGAATGTATGATTTAACAGGTTGTGACACTTATGCATTCATATATGTTTCTTTTTCCTCCAAATCTCACTGTCCATTATTTATCTAGCCTTCAGTGTGAATGCCTCGAATTATATGAAGTATTGTTGATCATTTGAGTATAATTTTGGAGGATTTTTACCATATCTTTATCATTTCAACCTGCTTGATCCAACTACCAACCAAAAGAAATCATTCCAATAACTAAGATGTGTTAGGCATGCCCTCCCAACAGTTTGAGAGAATCTTCTAGCGCTAACATGTTTTGGTGTTGTTGTGTGGAACGGTATTGAATATGTTCCTTGGGTGTACGACATATCTAGATTTTGTTCTTGATGGTGAACAGGAAGTGGAAACTTATTTGAATACATATTTTTTCACCTCTCGACTCCATGTTTGAAGAATCCAGAGGTGGCTCCACTTATTCAAAATATCCACAACAATGGAGACCATTTTGGCTCGAATGTATGCAATTTTTTATTTCTCTAATGTACATGGCTTTACAAATACTATGCCTGAAAAAAATGAATGGGAAATCTCTCTTTCAAAGTTTAAAGGAGAATATTAAGAAGTTCCTACTAAGTTTTTATTGGATTTTCATGAATATATGCAGCATTTGGGAATTATTCACGAAGATGTTTTAATGAAGATGTCCAGGTATTCTTTGGAAGGAAAAGCAGGGAATGTTGTTGATCTTTACCTCAATCCAACATTTCCTTGTTAAAGGAATTTCATGTTGTATTTAATTCATATTGTAAGAGAAAATATGCAGTTGATTTCCTTATGATGAATGTTATGAAGAATTTCAATTGTTGCACAATATCTCTAATCACAAAATACAGGATGATAGTTTTGGTCATATGCATGAGGAAACAATTATTCAGAGTGAAGGTTTCATTGAGCCTGTTGTTTTTACTTTTTAAATTGATGAAACTATGTTTCTATATTTTGATTCTCGTGAAAACTTTGTTGTTTTGAATCTTGATAAAGAATTTTTTGTTGCTCCTAACAATTATGAAGAAATATTCACACATAAGAAGAATTGTCTTCTTAACCAACTGAAATTTTGTCATATTCTTCAAGACCCAATGGAAATCTACATGGAGTCATTTTTTTCATAGATCCCAAATATTGCATCCTTAGGCATATCTCTTAGTTGAAATGATGCAGACCCCCACCCACTCATGGTCCCTGTGCGGCCTCTCGGTCTAGGATCAATCAATGTAGCAGTTGAAATATCTCTCCAGTTCCAGCTGAACCCCCAAAATATTACACACAACCTTTAAAAACCTTGTGCATGTATAATAAAAACCCGCGAACGCTTTTACTCTGAGACCCTTTACCTTTAAAAACTAAATTTGGTCCCTATCCCCCTTTTATTTCAGCTGAACTCTCATATGACCCTGGGTTGTTACCAGTCACTAACATAATGCATTGCTCAAGCGTTCCGGAGCTTTGGGCTCCGAGAGCTTCAACACCACTAATTTCTTATTCCTATAAATACGTGCATCGAACAACTACCGAACACCGAAGGGGATCAACAGTTCACAATCTACGAGTTGATCTATGGCTCACAGAATACTTTGGGAGTTCTGACTGCTCCAACACACAATACTCACGTAGACTTGAATTCGGAATCTGATCGGACGACCCCTATCCTCCCGCCAAATCGATAGTTGATCCTCCACTTCGCAACTCCGAGCTTCAGATATTTTCGAAGCACCACACCTCCATTATCCCAGAGTCTTGAACTGAAAAACTTGCGGAGGACATCAAATATAACAGACCACAACTCCTCATCATCCAATGACTGAGATCTACTACAGGATTCCTGCCTTCAGGAGTCCTGGTTGTTTCAACATGAAAATCGTCCAGAGTACCAAATCTTTGAACCTCTGGATCTAGCACCACGCATCACCTGAAATCAATGGTCATGATCCTCTTCGAGGCTCCAAGATTTGAGATTTCCTGACTGCTAACTCATACAACCCCCCAGAGCTCCAAGTCTCTGGGATTAAGTATGTTCTGCCATGTGTCCTCCAACGGATGGCTTGGATGGATTATGGCCTTCGAGCCTCTGGGATCTCTCGACTCCATGCAACTTAACTCCTCTGGAGTGTTGGTTCCCCAGACCTCTCAAATCTGTTGACATGTGTCTCCTGCAGCAACACCTAGGATTCACTCTGATGTTTGAAGCTTTGGGAGTCTCCACACTTTGACGACTCTCAACCAAATTCCTCCGGATTACTGAGGATCTGAACCACGGTATCTACTGACATGCGTCCTCTCTAATGAACGATCCAGATTTACTCCACTCTTCGAAGCTTCGAGAATCCCACCTTCTTTGAACCCAACACATGGAAACCTCTGAATATGTGAATTCTGAAGGACTTCAAAGGCTAACGACCTTGCTACTTACCTGGATCATATGGTTGTCGATCCTTGCACCTAGATCCAATGGCTCAAACGTGTTATCCTCTGTGGTGCTCTCCTCCACTTGTCTAGACTTAGATCTGACAATCTAGATTTGTCTCCATAGCCAATCCAACGATTTTTGTAGCTTCCTCCTTCATTGTTTCTACACATTCCTTCCAACGAATGATTCTTTGATCATTTTCAAAGTCTTGGCCTTTGAACCTCCTCCTGCAAGGTTGTGTCATCAACCTTTTCTCACGCTCCACCTGCTAAGCTTTCAAAATCTTTAAAATTCAAGGGGTTTAGGCCCTCGATTCCTTCAAATGGTTTCTCGCACCCTCCTGGTGTTCATCTCTACCTCTTGAGCTATGAAACTTGAAACTATTTTATCTCTGGTGCACTCCTTATGCTTCCTTAACAATATGAACCTTGAAGGTTCTTAACCTCTACACACCTTGAAGGGTCTCTATGCAGACTTGCACTAACTCTCCTCTAAACTTGAAATTGCTCACACTTCCAAGGGACTCGGCCCTTTTTTATTTTAACTTCTTCTTGTGCCCTCCTGGAACTCATGCCCTGTCTTATGATCTTCCCTAACACATTCAGAGTGTGTTGGTTTTTGTGCACTCCTTGCATAGTTTTCCTTCTATGTCCTGAAATTTTTAGGCTCACCTATGCATATCTTGAGCCTGCTCAATGCACACCTTCTAGAGCTTCCTTCCTCAGAGTGTTCAACAACTCTGGTGTGTCTTCTTGAAAATATTCTCAAAGAAATCGAAACAAAGTTCGCGCACACTCCTTGTGCCTGCTCAATGCACTCCTTGCAGAGCCTTCTCCTCGGAGTATTTAGTAACTCTAGCATGCCTTCTCTTGCACTATTTCTTCTGAGCTTTTGAATGATTATGGTGTGCCCACCTGGCATGCTTTTTTCTGAACTCAAGACAGAGTTTGAAATGCACTCCTTACATTGGCTTCACATAGTATTTCAATTACTCTGGTGTGCACTACTTGCACTAGCCTAAGAGTCCAGAACATTCAGAAAACTACAAATAAGGAAATCTATCTAATTCCTGCAAAGGAAATATAACATGAATTAACAACATTCATGGCACACATCAGTAAACACAGAAAACATTCAAATACATTCAGAAAAACTCATAAAATACACAGAAACTCATAGGCAGGGAAATCGGTTTTTGTATTAATATTGAATGTCATTTACACTATGTACAAGGCTGGACCACAATAGAGTCTTCAACTCTTCTTCTCTCTTCTCTACAATTTCCTAACTCTCTAATGAATTTTCGATACAAAATATATTGTTACAAAGGAGTGACTTATTGTGCCTTCCTCCACCTACCTCATTAATTTACATTCAATTTCCATCTAGTCTGAATTGGATCTAGATCCTCATATCTGTCAACCATTAAAGGTGACTCTACACTTGGCATGTACAAAGGTAGGGGCTTGGCTTTCCTTGAGCCTTCAAACTTTAATTACATTGAATTTTGCATTTAAAATTTTAAATTCAGCTCAAAATTCGAGAGGATTGGTGCATCCTTCTTTGGGTTCTACTCCCTCCTAATGCATTGATGCGTTGTCCGCTAACGCATTTGATGAGGTTGAGTGATGCTCCTGTGTCATGCAATAGTAAGTATAAGTTTTTTTTGGAACTCTTGTTGCAAATGTTACATTTATTTTTCACTTTCTCATTTAGTTGCAAACAAGAAGATCTTTTTGTCACTTGGATTCTTACTTGGCTTCATTGGAAGTTTCACATTACTTGATCCATGGAGTTGTTGTTGATTAGAGTAGGAATCGGTGTACCTAAATAAGCTCTCAGTTTGAGCATTTCAATTCAGTTTACAGTTTGGTTTGGTTTACAATAGATCAACATAAATAATGACTCGATAGCCCAAAGGAGACATTGGTACAAAGTCTTTTCAGTTTGGTTTTTGAACATGGTTGTTTTCATTTGAGCAGAGCAGGCTTACAGGTTGATGAAGGAAGAAGGGAGTGGTTTGTGTGTTCTTGGTGTCACATAGGGATGACACCATACTAGTTGGAGCCAATGTTAGACTATTTTTGTCATTGTTTTGTAGAATTCCATGATAGTAAATGGGTGGAATGGATCATTGGCTATCCTAATCATCATTTACACATGTTCAACTCATCAAAAATTGAGAGATATCAAGGATATTAAGAACATCATTTGGTCAATATTTGGTAAAAAAATGCAGAAATTTTTGTAAGTGAATGCTTTTTTGTTCATTTTGCGGCATGATTTCCAAGCAAATGGAATCTAATATCAAAAAACTAAAACATGGGTTTTTTCAAGGAAAGACCAAATTAGGTGTAAATTGTGTTGTTTCCCCGTTTGGGAGCTACAAGTGGTGCTTTAAGAGTAATTATTCCATATTTTTCAGAATTCGATTTTCTAAAAAACGTTCATTCAATAGAAGTGCCACCTTCATCCATTCAACTTGGAAATTATATCATGATATCATGCTATAGCTTAGGATCAGATCCCTTTTTTTGGATCTTAGTTTGAATTGGTTACTCTCAATTAAGCATTGTAATTTCTATTTAAGCAAGAACTATGAAAGAAGAGAGGGATCTTCTTCTTGGAAGAAAGTTGAGGTTTGAGTAGAAGAGGTTGAAGGCCTGAGAGATGAGGGAAGAGTTTAATTATGTGCAACATTTCATACTCAAGGACTTAGACATCCTGATAGTCATATTGTACATCTATGTATCTCATTTTTCTGTCTTATTTGAATGCAATGAAAATTTCTGCAATGCTTTGATTTTCCCAAATATTCAACTTCGATTATAGTGATGAGTTTATTGTTAATTACCTATTTCTTATAAGTTGTATAAGTTTTGATTCAAATTTAAAATTAGATATGAATATCTTCTTTGTGAATGTATGAGTTAACAGATTGTGACACTTATGCATTCATATATGTTCCTTGTTCCTCCAAATCTCATTGTCTATTATTTATCTAGCCTTCAGTGTGAATGCCCCAAACTATATGAAGTGTTGTTCATCATTTGACTATATTTTTGGAGGAGTTTTACCATATCTTTATCATTTCAACCTGCTTGATCCACCTACCAACCAAAACAAATCATTGCAAAAACTAAGATGTGCTAGGCATGCCCTCCCACAGTCGGAGAGCATCTTCTAGCGCTAACACTCTTGGCTTGATTAGGACACGGTGGCAAGATATTGATAGAGCTCCTCATCGCTATTTGTTCAATGAGGTTAAAAATGTGAACACGATGTGTGTAAATATGCACAAATTAGGCCCGCGGCCCATTAAAAATGTTATAGCATAGGAACTTGAACGTGTTCTTGATGACAACCCTAAGTGGCAAGGTGAGTAGAGGTTTGGGCTTTTCGAGATCTTCAACTAACACATAGGTGTTTATGAGAAAGGATAGTACTCGTTCGTGCTGCCTCTTTACCACTTTTTCATCCACCAACTTTTTGCACACACCCAAAAACAGACATAAAAATATTGTTTGTGTATCATTTTAGGATAAACTTAAACTTGGCTAAAAGTACAATAGAGTAATAATAACATCATGAAAAGAAAAAAAGAGACTTTTTCTTTTAAATTTCCATAATCAATTAAATATGACACGAATTCTAACTGAATTCTCACCCGACCGTGCTCATTACACAGTTTTTCAAAAGCGAACTGAATTCTCACCCGACCTAGTTAAATGCGAGTAAATGACAGTTATTGCTAGAGCTCGAGCCGGGACTATATAACCAGTGGCATCACTGGCCCTGATTTCACAGCTCATTCCAGTCCTCCAAAGAGCGACTATATTCTGCAATACATTCAACCTCACTTAATTCACAACATATGGAGCTCCTGGGGACTTTAAAACTGGCTACCCTATCTTCCTTGCCAACCGCGAAAGACAATTCGTGTACAGGCCTCAAGAATTCCAAGTCACCCGCAGCAATATCTAATACAACAAAGTGTACTCCCAGAGGCTCTCTATCCACTCCAGCGCTGGTGACGAACACTTTACAAAAGAGATTAGTTTCGACTAGACGACTAGAAGTCGCATCCCTAATTGACAGGGACTTATCAGCCACATTCATGGATTCCAGTCCTAGAAGAAACAGAATATTGGACTTTCCGCTTTTAAATCAGAGGAATTCCAACGATATAAGCAATTCTTGGAACTATGACGACTGGATCAGGAAACTGAGTAGACCAATCCTTCTCCTAAGCAGAGTCTGGTGGGTAAATGGAGGGAATATCATGGCGCCAACGACTGGAGAGGCCTGCTGGATCCCCTTGATGAAAACCTAAGAAGAGAGATTGTTAACTCCGACCCCAGTCGAGTTCCTATGGTAGCTGCTGCCCAGAAGAGAATTTGCTTTTAACTCCGACCCCCAGTCGAGTTCCTATGGTAGCTGCTGCATCCCATGTGATGAAGCTAATTCATTTTATCTCCATGACCAAATATCTCCATGCAACTGCCAATGTCCATGTTCCCCATTGGCTTTCGAAACTATCGAATGATACAGTGAAATGTCAACAGTCTAACTGGATGGGATTTGCTGCTGTGAGCGATAACTTACAAGAGATCAAAAGATTAGGTCGAAGAGATATAGTTATTGCATGTAGAGGCACCATGACTCCGCTTGAATGGGCTTAAAATCTCAAGATAGATTTAAAACCAACTAAGCTCTCTGATAATATTGATCACTCTTCTCTGAATCCGAAGGTGGAGAACAGATTTTTAAGTCTGTATACCTCTAAGGGCGACAATGATAATGACGATCACAGTCATAGCATGAAGAGTGCATCTGAGCAGGTTCTGGAAGAGGTACAGAGACTATTAGAACTATACAAGGGCGAGGAGTTGAGTATTACCATTACAGGGCACAGTCTAGGAGCAGCTTTGGCGCTCTTGACTGCATACCAGATTGGTGAAAACTTGGCATCAAACTCAAATAATGCATCCATAGCAGTGTTCTCTTTTGGAGAACCCAGAGTTGGAAACCATGATTTCAAACAGAGGCTTGAGGAGATGGCGTGAAAACTTTGAGAATAGTTAATACCCTTGATTGGATCCCTCAAATCCCAGGGATTTTTATGAATGAATGGCTACATAAGAAATGTTGTGAAATGTTAAATTCGAAAAGACTGATGGAAGCGATGGAGAAGATGTCATTTGCTCATGTAGGGGCTGAGCTGAGAATCAATCACTTGGATTCTCCATATCTAAAAGAGAATGTTGGTGTGTGTTCCTGTCACAATTTGGAAGCCCATCTGCATCTGGTCGATGGCTTTCAAAGTTCTGGGGTTCCGTTTCGACCCAATGCAAAGCGGGATTATGCTCTTGTTAATAAAACCTGTAATTTACTGAAAGATGAACTCATGGTGCCCGCTAATTAGCAGCATTTGTCAAACCATTATAATATTGATTTCAGTTCCAATTTCAATCATCGCCATACGTTATATCCGCTCTCGGTGCCTTCTGTCTAATGAGGGACATCGTGGATTGTACGCCAACCTTGAAAATAGAATATGAACTGTGGCTTTGGAATGCGAAACGTGGCCCTCTTCTAATCTGTACTTCTGAAAGTGAACTCTTAAAATTTTGAATTAACATTCGGATAACAAAATTCTCATAATTTATTATTCTGAACTACCTGTATTTTTACATGTTCAGTATCTCAATTCATCACACTTATTTCATTCCTAGATTTTAGATTTTTCTTAATAATAAAGAGCAGATTATTGGAATATGGTTCATGTCACTATAAATAGGAAATAGCTGCAAAGCAACCCATCTCTATCTTATTGGAATATGGTTCATGTCACTATTAAAAAAATTTGATATTTATAATATTATTTTTATTAAAGATAAAGTTTTTTAAGATTTTGATATTTATGATACTATTTATTATTATTTATTCATTTTTGAAATTACATTTTGTCTATTAATAATGTTTAATAATGTTGTTTTTATTTTATGTTTTATGAATTTTTGAAAAAATGATTTGATCATCTAATTTATGTAAAGATAACCTAACATAATTAAATATATTGACAATAATAAAACTAAAATAATCATTTAGTAAAAAAAATTTTTAAATATTAAAATAAATTAAAATAATCATTTAGTAAAATTTTCCTTAAAATATTAAAATTTCCCTTTAAATATTATAATAACCTAAAATAATCATTTAGTAAAATTACCCTTAAAATATTAATTATATAGTGTAATTCTTTTCCACATCAACATAGTTTGTTAAATAGAGTAATCTAATAGTTTAATGGGGCTGTAATTTCTATAACAATATTAAAAGTTTAAATGTTTAATAAATATTTAGAATGTAAATTATGTTATAATAGGAATATAATTTTATATCACAAAAGAATTAGCAGCAAAGATGTTTATACTTGTCTCTTAGAAATGTTTTAGGACAATAGTTATATACAATCCAAAGTGAAAAACTAAAGTAATTATGGAACACTTGAAACTTGTAATAATATATTACTTATGTGTAAAATTATTTACAAAAGTTAATGTGTGTATCTGTATATATGATGATGATGATCGTGATGATTAAACGGATCAAAGATCACTAAAATTTTATATGCAAGGTATTATAGGAGAAAGTGTTTTCATCTTCAAAATTGGAATCTAATTTGAGTATGAGAAAGTGTTTTTCATCTTCAACCCTCTCAATGCCCACTTTTACTATAAAGCTCATGAGAATTAGTTATTATTTTAGCAATATTGATTCTCTTCTTTATGCTAGTCAAAACATATAGACATTTTTTATTTCCAAGGTTAGGTTAACCACCTCCTTATAACATCTTAATTTTCTTTTATCCTCTAATTCTTTATCACACCATAGATTATCCTTAAATTTAGCTTGTACAATATTTTTAATATCATCGATATTGTCCAAAATAATATATTAATAATAACACATATTATAGATATTAATATTAAAAACATAGATCCATGATCCAAGCTCCCATCAACTAGGTGAAATTATAACTCTTTACAAAATTTCTACCAAATTTTGAAAAGAATTTTCCAAAAAAATATTAAGTGTATACACTTATTAACTTTGTTATTTATTTAGATAATATTCTAACTAGTTATTTATTTAAATAATATTTCAAATGAATAATGTTAATAAATTGATTGTTGAATGAACGAGGGTCCACTTGTTGTAGCTTTTAGACATGGCCTAAGTAACTGAATATATAACTTATAGGCAAACCTTAAAATTAACACAATAAAACAAGATTTAAATGTTTAACATGATTTAAATAGGTTAGTGAACTAGATTATTATAGGCCAAAAGGTTTATAAAAAGTACATTATTCCACTAAAAAGAGAAAGGAATCTAAAAAACTAAACTAAGAAGCTTAATCCCAATGAAATATTATATTATTATTCTTTAAAACTAAAATAATAAATATAAATATATCTTTCTAAAATATGATATCCATGTAAATAAATTATATAAGAGAAAATTGCAATGATAAAAAATATTAAAGAGTAAAAAGACTAAATACAATATCCATGTAAATAGAGTATATAAGAGAAAATAGATATTAAAATAGATAAGATAACCATAAAGGAAAATACATAGAACTCTTTGATATCTTGGGCTGTTCACATAAATACAATGAGTAAAAAGGCTAACAACTACACTGAAAATGCAATTTTAAATTTATAACAGAATACCTTGGACAGTGAAAATATAAATGAAATTTATATTATGATATAGTGGCTTCAATTTTTAACCAATTCTAATAAAACTTTGACACTCATTGATAAGAGAAGCCTCCTTCACAATCTGAAACAATATCACTTCACAACCTAAATAAAATAATCCGATGAAATGCAGGAAGGTAGCTTGTAAAAATGGATGCATGTATGGTCACCAATGGTGATAACAATTGACCGTGGAAACAAAGTCCGTTTTCTTGTTATGTTTCTCACTTTCTATTTTGAGAGAGTTGTTGTAATGGAATAATTATATACTATATTATGAGTGGTTTAATGGTTAAAATTATATGTTTCCTCTTAAAAAATTACAAGTTCAAATCCAGAAAAAAAGTTAAAAATATATTATAACATTATAAACTTTATAATTATTATAAATTTGATTTTCAAATATACAAACTTATATTTTATTATTAACTTTATAATTACAAATATTTATATACAAACTTATATTTTATTATTAACTTTATACTTACAAATATTTATATACAAACTTATATTTTATTATTAACTTTATAGTTACAAATATTTTGATAAACGACCATATAATGTTCATCACATACAATGTAATTTAATAATAGTTGTATCACAACATTAGTTTTAGATAACATTAACTTTCAATTATTATATTTGCATCCAGCTCTATAGCACTATATATAGTGATTGATTGATCCTAAGTTAAAGTTGATTGATTTTTTTATTTTATTTTTTGACTTTGCAAAGTTTTTATAATGTTTTTAATATATTATATATTTAATTTAATTTAAAAAATAAATAAATAAAATTGATATTTTGAAATTCAATATTTATGATTTATAATTGGTGTCTTATTATTATCAATTTTTTTTTATTTGAAAATATTTTTTAATAAATAAATTAATTTAAAAATATAAAATATTTAAAATGTTTTATAATTTTCATATTTATTATTGGAAATTTGAGATTTAAAATGAGTATCCTAAGGAAAATAATAAAATAATAGTTAAAATAACAAAATAAGAATTATACCCCCGGATGGGGTGCCACGCGTTCAAACGAGGACACGTGGGAGGCTACGGGGACGCCAATTAATGGCATCAACTAGCGCAATCCCACCGCTAATCAACTGATTTATGGCTCGCACCAGCAACCATAAAGTGACGAGCCCTCTCGCGCGCGAGGAGGGTACCAGGCGACAGAGCATAATCAAGCTAGCGTTAATGGCGATCGTGAGTGGAGTTTCATGGGATTTTATAGTGGTAATAGGCACAAGGGAGATGTATTGGCCTCAAGCAGAGCTCATTATCTATGAGTGGCACCTCCGTTTTTGAGCTGGTGTAGCAAAGGCAGCTGCAGACCTGCCACCCCAGACCTCCTTCCCAACCAGAACTCCAGTGACTTTCACAATGCCCCGGCTCAGAGGCAAATCGCGCCGTGGAGCAGCCTGGTACAGGGCTGAATCCCGGCGAAAAAGTCTGAAGAATTTTGAAAGGGTGATCACCCTAGCATCCATCCGACGAAAGCGAAATCCTAGGGTGCCTACCATGGAAATTCCTGAACATATCAGC